>JANQBS010000404.1:0-27636 GCA_033085395.1 Xanthoparmelia taractica | reverse complement strand
CTAAGAATATATAGCTTATTCGTAGCTTACGAAATAAGATAATTATCTATTAATTCGAATAAGGCGTATAATAATTAAAATTATAATTAAAACTCTAAGATACTCTTAAGATTAATTATTATAATTTATATAGCTAACGATTTCTTTAATTAAAAGACTAAGACTATCTATATTAGATACGAGAAGTTTAAAATTAGCGAATATATTATTATAGTCTTAAATAATAAGATCGTACGCTCTCCTCGCATTTATCGTATTAAGATCGAGCTCGAAATCTATCGCAGCGAAATTATAATTATTCGATTAGAATAATATCGATTCTAATAGAGATAGTTATTTCGTATTATTATATTGAAAGTATCTACCCTAAATATAATTAATTATATTACGATATATAACTTTCTTTTAACGATTAAAGAATATATACGAAAATAATATAATATCGAAGATATATTTCTTCTAAATAGATTAGCGATAATTAGAATAATAATTAGAAATATATAGATATACTAAAATCATGAATAGATATATATATTCTTCTCTAAGATAGCTCCCTAAATTCTTATAATTTAGCTCTCTAAGTTTACGTAGCAGAGATCTATTAGTCTTTCGCTATACGTTCTACACATTAATAAATAAACGTATCTTTATATTCGACACGTAGTTTCGCTCGAGATTCTACTTATACGCGAATAGCTTAATATCTAATAATTAATCGACTTTTTCGAGTTTTAATAAATCGTAGCGCTTATAATCTAAAATATTATCTCTCTCTCTAATAGCTAAAAAGATCTTATTTATTATATAATTAAAATAAATACTTTTTTATTAAAAGTAACTATATATTTTACTCTACTTTCTTATCTTTTATATCTTTTTATAACGGGTTATTATTTTAAAATAAATCTAAAGTCAAAGACGTCGAGTAACGATATTACTATATACGCCTTATATAATTCTATTTTAAGTGTTAGCTTAAAAGAACTAATAGTTAAAATAATAATTATAAAGATAAATAAATATTATCTAAAGTCGACTTCTTGCTGGCGAAGAATTTTAATATATACTTTTCGCTATAAGTTTAAAGTAATTGCGAATTCGTTAATCTTTTTATAAGTATAAATACGATAATTCTTAATAATATTATTAACTTTCTTTACGCGTTTTAATTTCTTTTTCTTAAAAATAAAAATATTAAGTCTTATTTTTAAGCGTTTAATATTAGAATTTTCGCTAAAATTTTAAACGACTTTACGCTTTAATTAATTATCTTTAGATTAATTAATTACGTTATAACGTAAAGTCTTAAATTTAAGATTATCGAACTCTATATTAAAGAGCGAAAAGTGCGTCTAAGAATTTAATTATTCTTTTTTTTTAATAATTAAAAAAAAGATTAATAAAGAAATATAAATATAAAAAAGTGATTATTTTTATAAGATCGATACTTTATAGATTATAATATAACTAAAAATTATTAATTATATACTCTCTATTTGAATAGAAGTATATTAAGTATCTTTAATTATATTAATAATAGAAACGCGTCTTAAATGCTAGAACGAAAGAAAGATATAATAAATAAGAATTATTTAAGAAAAAAGTTTAAGAAGGAAATTATTTAAATATTAATATCTATTATCTACTTAATGTAGAAAGATTATCGAGAAACCTACGTATTAGCGTCTAAATTAATAAAATTTTAATACGCTTAAATAATTATTAAAATAATTACTAGAATTAATTATAAGATAAATTTATTTTTATAGAATTTAAATATTTATAATAAGAGTATTCTTCTCTCGCTTTTCGATTGAAAAATAAATTAATTCTAATATTATTACGATAGATATCTAGAAGCATTAATAAATAACATTAATTTTATCTATAATATCACGTTTTCTAAGATATATTTATCGTATACTTTTATTTTCATTCTACTCTTTTTTCTATTATCTCTTATTCTTCTAATATTTATTATTCTTCTATTATTTATTATTCTTCTATTATTTATCTTATTATCTATCTATTTAATAAAGCAAGCTATAGCTCGCAAAAGAATTATTACGCGAGATAATATTTTAAAGTAGATATATTAAATCTATAAATGAAATATTAAATATAAAGCTAATGCGCGAGTAGACGATAGCATATAAGAGTAAAGAAAAGATTGGAGAAATTATAATACACGTAGCTAATGTTAGATAATCTTAAGTGTAACTAATTACTTCTACGTAGTCTTTAAGTATTTAATTATTGAAATCAATTAAGAAAAGTAGATTAGCGTAAGAATTATCGAGTAATAATATTCGAAAATATAGATGAAAAGCTAAAAGTAAGTGTAATCTCGAATCTATCTATTCTATTTTATTAATATATTATAGCTATTACTTTACGTGAAATTTATCGCTATTAAAAAGAATTCGATTTAATAATTCTTAAGCTCTTCTTTTCGCGAGTGATAAGAGAGATCGCGTCAATATATATAAAGAAAATACGTTTTTCTAGATCGATTATTAAGATTATAAGTCAACGAAAGCTTTTCTTTATTATATATTCGAAGATATTAATCTTTATATTATTTATACGAAGCGTGTAATTATAATAATTAAGAATATATAACTATAAAGAACGATCGTAAATTCTTTTTTTAATGCGAAGAAAGAAGAAGAGAATTTACTATCGTAAAATAAATAATAAATTACTATTATAATTAGCGTATTAATAATTCTTCTAATAATTAAATAAATTAAATATATTAATAGTAATAGAAATAGTTTGCTAAGTCTTAGATAATTACGAAGATCTTTTGTAACACGATATCAAATGCGATAACGAGCTTAGCTTAATAACGTGATAATAAAGTAAAGTAGTAATAATAACGATAACAAAGTGAAGTGATAACTAGAATAATAACTAGAATGCTTAATAACGTGATAATAAAGTAAAGTAATAACTAGAATAATAATTAGAATACGTTCGCATAATTCTATATAGAGTAACTTCTTCTATATATAGTATATTTCCCATATCCCTACATATAACATGAAATATCCCTACATATATTAGAAATTTCTTAGATCATTTTATAATACCAGCACGTCTCCCAGACTATTCCATAAAAATCAAATAATATAATCTTAATATTATATTATATCATGATATGATATCGACATCTCATATCCCAGACCATCTCAGACCTTTCCAACCCGTAGTAATTATATAAATAGTACTCGTCTCGAATACGTATCTTCTACGTATATCGCATATATAAAATAATCATTAATAGCTATCCCGCTATGATCTCATATTGAATTCACTAACTTATACTCTTACTATTGCGATTAGTTCTCGCAAATAGTGAGATTATATAAAAGTAACGCATGTACAAGCGAATATGTAGATAGATAATTGTTAGGCTATACGATGTTATATAAGTACCTAGGAGTGCGCCGTATGAGCTTTATATAGTCAAATAGAGTGCGCTTTCTATGAAGCGCGGCACCCGAACCCATAAGTTATATTTTTAGCTTTATAATACAATTGAAAAGTGCCCTTATAATAGTACCGCGCTTCGATTCGAGTCTAGTTAGTTCGAATACTCTAGAGTACTCTCGGCTACACTCGAACTGCTTCTCTTTGCAAAACCCTTGGCGGGAGGCTTCGACTTGATAGCTACCCCACTAATTTTTTGCTGAAACGATCGCCCATGAAGAGTAAGAGGTAAATCGTGATATATAGATATAGACTTATTTAAATTTAAGGTTATGTATAGTTTATTTATCACTTAGAATTCATATAGCTTCTTTATAGACCTTCGAGTTCTTTATCTCGCTGCTATTATCTCGCTATCGCTATATCACCGTCTATCTTAAAGTCTATTCGCGCCCTCGTTTAGAAGGAATTCGAATAAAGTTATAGTAATAACGTTATTTTAGCTGGCCTGTATAATATTAGTATGTGAACTCTGCAGAGAATAAGATCTTATTGAGTTCGATATAACATCGTCTTTATTTCGAATAATAGCTCTGGCGGGCGTCTTAGAGTTATAAGCCAGTATATTAAGAAACGACTACTCGCGTATTTCGAGAAGCGCTTTATATCGTACCTCGATAAGCTAATATATATGCTATTCGATAAATATAATCTCGTAATCGATAAGAGTACCGTTTAAAGAGCTTTACACCTACGGGTCGAAAAGGTGTGATATCTATTAAACATAGTCGTTTTTAACTTTTTTTTACCTTTTTTTAAAAAATTATATCTTTTTAATTTATTTATAGAATTTTATAATTAGATAAGTGTTCGCTTAAGCTTTTTACGTATTTTTAGAATATAAAAAAATATTACGTAATATATTTATTAAAAACCTAATGAAAGTATAGAATATCTTATGTCTTTCGATATGATATTCGAAAAACTAGTCCCATACCATTAAATATATCACACCTTTCCGACCCGTATTTACACCGCCTTAGCTAGTCTCGCAAGCGTATAAGGAGAATAGCTAGCCAGCGCAACGCATTTTTACGGGAAAGCTAATTTGCTACGCTAGCTAACTAGCGATTTGATTAACTAATATTTCTAGATAAGTTGACGGCGTGTAAGCGGACTAATAAGTATCTAGTTGCTCTTATTAGTTATATATTAACGTCTTTAAATAATAGAAAGTACGAATAAACGTTATTAAATATAAGGTTATAAATTAGTGAAGAATTTAAGCGGTCAAAGAGATAGAGTCTACTATCTACGTTTATTATATAAGGCTACCTCTTATAAATTATCCTCTAAGAATTCGTAACTTAAGAGATATTCATCGACTTCGTACGCGATCACGTTCTCTTCTACTATGATAATTATAGTAGAAATAAGTCTCTTTTAATTATTATATGCGATAACGCGTCGATTTATTATAGTGCTAAGCTTATTCGCATATATCACGATATAGAAGTTTTACTAAAGTATCTATCTTTATATTCGCCTAATCTAAATTCTATTAAGATCTTATTTTCGATTCTAAAGGCGTAAATTAAGATTTAAGAGATATTAAGATTTAACTATATTATACTTCAATGAAGAAAGATATAATAACTTTATAGATCTCGCTATTTACGCGTAGAAGAGAAAATATAATACGAGCAATCTCTTTAGAAGAAGTAAGATATATTATAGAAGTTAAGACGAGATAAACGCTGCTAAGGTCTTGAAAGAATAACTTTATTACTTTATAAGAATTCCGCTATAAAATAGCCATATAAAGTCTTCGTCGTCTTTATATATAGTCTTATCTAGATTCAATTCACTCTTAAACGTCTTTTTTTCTTACTATTAATAATCGTAGCTCTTATTCTCGATAGAATCTAGAATAAATCTTAATAATCGAGATATAGAGATTGTAAAAGAATAAATATATATTAAGGCGCGAGTTAACTTCTTTCTACGCTTAAATGTCTCTATATTATTAATTAACTCGCGCTTAATACCAGGTTTAATCCCTAACTTCTCCTATTTATACTCGAAATTATTATCTTTTCACTTCTAAATATAATAAGACTTATAGTATTTATCTAATAGCTTCTTCTTTATATTCTCTAAGACTCTTCGATCGTATAATATAATCTTTAACTTTATATCTTTAATATATTCTTCTAGATTAATATATATCGAATTACTAGCTCTTTACTCTAAGACTAAGATCGCGTCACGACTATAAACACGGCTAACTAAGCGCTAAGGATCGTAATAATTACGTAAAATAAGCTTAGCTTCAAGACGAGAGAATCGAAACTTTATAAGAGCGCTCGTAGAATACGTTAATTGTAAAGAAAGCTAAATAATTATGATAATAAAAGTAATAGTAGTAGGTGAGAAGCGATTACGTATTTACTAAATATTATTCTCCCTCTTATTCTTCTTCTTTCGCGCCTTATTTTTTAATTTATTCTTTAATTTACGCTCTTAGACGATAATTAGACTTATAGGCGATTACTTAATAATAAGTCTATCGATTCGATTCTTAAAAAAAGCTGTTGATTAGCTAACTAGGTCTTGAGACGTGATGAAATAGTATCTTCGCGAGTCTTTAACGTAGCAGACTGGTTTAGAATAGTTCTAGCTATTATATTTTTTTTAAGTGTACTTTCAGCGAGCTCGAATATTATATCTAATAATAATAATAGAGTTAATTTTATCCTTCGTAGTTTGGGCGCTGAGTAGTCGTTTAGTGAGATTTAAGTTTATTAAAACCTCGGTGAGACTCACAAATCTATTACCCTAAGTTCTATCGCTATAAGTAATTATTATAGATATTATTTTAATAGCAATAGACTCTTTTTCGATAACGTTAGACTTATTGCGAGCGTAACGATATATTAGATTAAGTTGAAGCTCTTTCTTATACTTTCAATCTAGTAGTTTCGCGAGAATCGTACTTAAGATCTATTCGTATTCGCTAAACTTAGTCTTTGAAATATTAAAATACTTTTATTTAATTGAAGCAAGTAAGCTATAGAATTACGGGTCGGAAAGATGTGATATATTTGATAGTATGGGACTAGTTTTTCGAATATCATATCGAAAGATATAAGATATCCCATACTTTCATTAGGTTTTTAATAAATATATTACGTAATATTTTTTATATTCTAAAAATACGTAAAAAGCTTAAGCGAACGCTTATATAATTATAAAATTCTATAAATAAATTAAAAAGATATAATTTTTTAAAAAAAGTTAAAAAAAAGTTAAAAACGACTATATTCAACAGATACCACACCTTTCCGACCCGTATATAGAATAAAATCGCAATAAGTAAGACTCGATAATATACGATATAACCAAGAGATATAGTATAATTACGAGTCTTATTATTCTAAACTCTTAATAGCGAGTAGAGTAAGAAAAGATTATTATTATTAAGCGTATATCTCTTGATCTCGATATTAAATATAATCTTTTCGCCCTCTTAAAACGACTTTATATTAAGTTTATATAATATAAATTTTATCTCTTTATTACTAAGCGATTTAATATTAATAATATCTTTAAGAGAGTTAGATAACTTCGTTTTCGTCTTCGATTTAACTACTTTTTTATTCTTTTACTATTAATAAGATTACTAACTATTAATAGCCTTAGAAGTCTTCTACTCACGTCTTCTCTTTTTTTTATTCTCTTTATTATTAAATATTATCTACGAGTTATTTTCGAAGTCTATTTAAATATTAGACGAGATTTCTTTTAATACTCGTAGTCTAATAATAAAATTAGATTATAAAGATCGCTAAAAGCATAGACTTTCTAATCGTCTTATTAGCGATAGACTCTTACTATTAAGTATTTAATTAAAGATCGCCCTTAAATTAATAAAACGTTATTTATTAATTAGAAGCTTCGATAAGAATATATTATTTAAAGTATTAGATAGCTGAGTGAAAAGAGACGAACTCGACTCTATAAGATTAAGAAGAGAGTTAATTATTAACTTAGAGCGCTGTCGCTTAGATAGCTTCGATTTATTTAGTCTAAGTAACGATATCGCCGTCTTACGAGACGTTATAATAAGTCTTAGACTAAGTATCTTTGAGGTAGACGTAATAGATATTTATATCTTTAAAGCCGGAGCTTAAGACAACGAAGAAGCCTTATTAGGGTCGTTTAGTATAATATTTACACGTCTCTTTCTCGCTAAAGGCTTCTTCGAACTAAGGTACTTGCGAAGACTTATAACGATAACGATATAGTCTATAAATGTGGTGGGAGAACCCCTCTATATGCTTATACTATATCGATAGTTGAATAGCTTTAATTCTAGCCCAATTAGGAAGCTGGAATAACTACTATAACGTCTACACGTTGGAAATACCATCTGCTCTACTTGAGCGGTCGTTCCAGCAAAAAATGGCGGGGTCGGCCGCCGCTCGGGAGCTCCCGCCAAGGGTTTTGCAAAGAGGAGTAGGAACTTCGTGAGGCTACTAATTATTTTCGCGCGAAGCGCCGATTCGCAAAAAGCGAGGTCGTGAGTTCGATCCCGGCTTTAATTAAAACTTCTAGACGGGTTGACCCCGGGTTAAAAGAGTTTGATGTGATCTAACGGGAGTGACCCGGGAATTCAATCCTCAGAGCCCTGATAGCCCTATCTTTAGGGGTTATTTCGGCACTGCTAAGATTAGGATCCTAGAATCGCCGCCCTACGGGGGGGGTCTAGGGTTACTAACGCTTGAGGCGCCGAGAACGTCGCCTTAGAAGGGAGGATAATTGTTAGGCTGTACGGAGTTATATAGGTACCTAGGGGTGCGCCGTATGAGCTTCATATGGGCAAATAGGGTGCGCCTTCTATGAAGCGCGGCACCCGAACCCATAAGTCATATTTTTAACTTTATAATACAATTGAAAAGCGCCCTTATAATAATTAAGCATATTCGACACTAAGATAGCTAAAACCTTCTAAGTAGTACACGTAAGATAGTTAGGTCGGGTCTTTTAACGCTAGAAAACTCTTAAACTCAAGACGAACATGAAAGAGAATAAAGATCTCGAAGTGAACTCCTAACGATATTGCTAAAAAGAGTATCGTTAGCACTAGCGCGCAGGGCTAATATTAGAAACATGTTATATATAGATTTAAAATACGATAACTTTTCTATAGAAGATATACTGGTTATACGTGAACCTAATAGTTAAAATAACTTTTTTTATCGTGAGTATTTAATCGTTACTTACGACGATTAGATATTAATCACGACTTCGTAAGCTTAATTGCGATAGCTAAAATATAACTCTTCTAAGTAAGTAGATACTTATCACGACTTTATAAACTTAATTACGATAGCTAAAATATAACTCTTCTAAGTAAGTAGATACTTATCACGACTTTATAAACTTAATTGCGATAGTTAAATAATAACTTTTCTAGTCGTGAGTATTTAATCGTCACTTGTGACGATTAGGTACTTGTCACGGCTTCGTGAGCTTTGAAATATAATCTCGATTAGAGATATACTAATTAAAGATCTGAAAATGCGTCGATTTAGAGCGATAATCTTTATCGAGAAATATGCTAGCTAAAGGCCTAGAAAAGTGTTTATTTATAGTGTTAATTTCTAGCGAGAGATGTACTAGCAATAGACTCGAAAATGCGATAGCTATAGACTTAAAAATAAGGTGTCTCTCTAGCGAGAGATGTATTAATCTAAGATCTAGAAATATATCTATTTATAATCTAATGTCTAGCGAGAGATATGTTAATAAGATAGGCCTAGAAATACGATAATCTTCTACGAAAGATTTGCTAGCCAAAGACCTCGAAATATATCTATTTGTAGCGTTAATCTTCAGCGAGAGATATACTAGCAATAGACTCGAAAATGCGATATTTATAGACGTGAAAATACGGTGCCTCTTTAGCGATAAATGTGCCGGGTCACGACCTAGAAATATATCTATTTATAGCGTTAACCTTTAGCGAGAGATGTGTTGATAAAATAGATCTAATAATACGATATCTCTCTTACGAGAGATACGCTAATTAACGACTAATCTAAGACTAAGAAATATATTAATTTGAAGTGTTAATCTCTAGCGAGAGATATACTAATCGAAGATCTCGAAATGCGCTAATTTTAAAGCGCTAATCTTTAGCGAGAGATATACTAGTTAATAGACTTGAAAATATGATAATTGTAGGTCTGAAAATAAGTTAATCTTCAGCGAGAGATATGCTGGTTAATTGCCCCGAAATGCGTCGATTTAAAGTCTCGATCTTCAACGAGAGATATATTAATTAAAGACACTAGCCATAGACCTTAAGATGTAATGTGTCTCTAGCGAGAGATGTGTGTATCTTTAGAAAGAAATAAGCTTAAAATACGTTAACTATTGTGAGAGCACTTTTCAATTATACTATAAAGCTAAAAAATATAACTCATGGGTTCGGGTGCCGCGCTTCATAGAAGTCGCACGCCCTATTTGAACTCATATGAAGCTCATAAGGCGCACCCCACAGGCACCCGTACGGCTCGGCCTAATAGCTATAGCTCGTGAAATATGATGCGTCTCTAGCGAGAGATATGTGTGTCTTTAGAAAGAAATAAGCTTAAAATACGTTGATTATAGACCTTAAAATGTGATGCGTCTCTAACGAGAGATGTGTGTCTCTTTAGTGAGAAATATGCCTAAAATGCGTTAATCACAGATCTAGAAATGTAATGCGTCTTCAAGGAGAAATGTGCTTAAAATGCGTTAATTATAGTCTTTGAAATGTAATGCGTCTCTAGCGAGAGATATGTGTCTCTTTAGTGAGAAATATGCCTAAAATGCGTTAATCACAGGTCTAGAAATGTGATGCGTCTCTATCGAGAGTTGTGCTACCTCTTCAATAAGAAACGTGCTCGAAATACGCTGACTATAGACCTCGAAATGTAATAACTCTCCCGTGAGAAACGTGCGTGAAATATATTAATATAGGTCTTGAAAGATAACTATTATAGGTCTTAAATATAACGGTCTTCGGCCTTGACAAGCGATGACTATAGAAGATCTTAATATATAATAAGTATGCGATAGCCGTAGAAGGCCTTGATATATAATAAATATGTGATAGTCGTAGAAGACTTTAAACGCGATAATACGACGTAGAAATTATAGTTCTACTATTGCGAATAGGCTGATAATAGATCTAGAAAAGCGTTAATCTCCAGCGTGAGATATACTAATAATAGGTCTGAAAATGTGTTAGTTATAGGTCTAGTAATGCAATAACTCTTTAGCGAGAGATCTTATTAATAATAGACCTAGAAATACGTTAATCTCCAGCGAGAAATATACTAATAATAGATTTAAAAATATATTAGCCACAGGCATAGTAATACGATAACTCTTTAGTAAGCGATCTACTGACGATAGGTCTAGAAAAGCGTTAATCTTCACTAAGAGATATGCTAATAATAGATCTAAAAACGTGTTAGTTATAGATTTAGAAATACGTAAATCTTTAGCGATAGATATGCTCGCAATAGGCTTAGAATACGTTAATCTCCGACGAGAGATATATTAATAATAGACTAACTAAGAGATCTTCAGAATATAGCGACTATAATAATAATTATAGTAGTAGTTAACGAATATTAATTAAGAGATCTCTAGATTATAGTAATTGTAGTAGTAATTATAGTTACGGGCCGGAAAGATCTGGTATATTTGATGGGATATCTTATATTATATCGTATCATATTATATTATAAAAGAGTATCATAAGGAAATTATATTAGATTACTTATAAAGATATGAAATGGAAAATTATTAATATTATGAAATAATCTAGGAAATTTCTAATATATGTAGGAGTATTTTATAATATAGATTATTTCTTATATTAGGTGGCGAATAAGATAAGAAAATTTTAGATTAATATATAAGTTAGAGCGAAATTAGCTTAAGTAATTATTAAACTTCGGCACTTAATAAGTAATATTAAGATAAACTCCCTTCTAATTTAATCTCGCTAAGTAAATATAATTATTCTAATAAGTGATAGCTAGAATAATAATTATAATATATTATTTTCTTGAATTGCAATCTACGTAAGATCGCCAAGTCGATCTCTTTTTTAATTACTTATAAAATGATTTTAAATTATCTCTCTTACTTTTTTCGTAGATCTTTAATCTATAGAGATTAATCTTCTATTACTTTTCGTTCGCTTCTCTTCTCTTAATTAAAGAATAATTAATAAATAAAATTTCAATAAAAAAGAATTAACTTCTTACTTAAGTTAATCTAGAGAGCACTTTATTATTATTACTAATATAATTAATATTAGAAATCTTCTCTATCAAATAATTTCGAGTTTTTTAATTAGTCTATTTAACTTCAAGTAATATATTAAGATCTCCCTCTAAGTTTAGTATATTCTATTCGTAGCTATTCTATTAATATTCTATATAAGAAATTATTATTAAGACTCGAAAGATTAAAGGCGAATAGCTTTATTAATAATTATATAGTCGCTTAGCTTATAAGAAACATCGCTTATAAGCTATAGCTTTATTAGATACGACTAAGATATCTCTAGTCACACGTATTATTATTAAGATTTAAGACTTTAAGCTTTTTTATTAATTAAGAATTAATATATTCTTAAAATAAGTAAAAGATACTTAATTAAGATTAGAAATTTAAGTTACAACTAGAATAATAAATAGAATATTAATCTTCTCTTTTATATTACTAAAATTAATTATTATTTAAACACTTCTATCGTCTTTTCGATCTTATTAATAATATTATTAAGCGACTCTACGCGACTTCTTGCTTACTTAATCCTCTATATCTAATTATTAATATTAAAATATTAATAATTTCGATACGTTTATTCGAGCGTATTTAAATATATCTCTATCTAAGATATTTAATTAGACTTAACTTCTTAATTCGATTCTTTTAATATTATATTCTCGTAACTTAAACGTAAAAGTGTTATCTATCTATAAAGATATTTTATACTCGATTAAGTCTCGCTATAATAAATAATTAACTTCTTACGAGTCGTCTTTAAAGTCTCGCGAAGTTCGATTTTCTATAAAATTCGCTTACGTCTTAGCTTTCGAATTTCTTTTTTAATATAATTAAATAATCTATTATAGATATTAAACATATAATAAATTATTAGCTCTTTATTCTTATTTATTAATTTTATAAAAGTATAAAAGAGTCTAATTAATTTAATTAGATATTTAACTTATAATTATTTATTCGCGTTAAGTCTAAGAAAGTCGTCTAATTTCTCTTTAAAAAAGCAATTAATATCGCTACGAAGTAGATAAGATTATATTAATATATAATAGATTAAGTCTTAACGAACTTTAATATTCTAAAATAATTTAAGTGCGCGTTTTTATTAATATAGCTTCTTATTAATAGATAAATAATATTAATTAATTAAGTTATAAGTATTATTAAGTCGTATAGATTAAAGCTCGAAGAAATACTTCTTGCGCTAACTACTAGCATTAATATAGACTTTCGTCTTACGAATCTATATATATTAGATATTAATAATAACTAGAATAATAATTAGAATTTATATATCTTAGCTAAAGTTATTAATAGATTTTTCCCTTATCTTTAAATAGCGTTTTATTTCTTCGAATTATATTAGCTTTTCTAAAAGTTCTTATTAATTAGACTAACGTGAATCTTATTAAGAAGCTCTTATAAGAATAATTAAATAATATACGTTATATAGAAAATATATTTAAGATCCCTCGTATTCTACTCTTTAAGATTAAATAAATTATTAAACTCGCTCTATAAAAGAGTCTCGATTAGATTATAAAAGAGTATATTATTATTAATCGCATTATTGATTATTAAAGTTATAATTCGCGTCTTAAGCATATACTTTTTAAGAATTAATTAATATAAGACTTATAAACTTCGCATTAATATATTTACCCTCGACGTATTCGAATTTTAAAAGCTTCTTATAATATCTTTAATCGTGATTAATAAAGAAGTTAATAAATATAAAATACGATTAACGATTATTAGTCGATTAGCTATCTAAGGCTAAAGATATCTTAATATTATTATTTAATAGACTCGTATATAGATTTAACTTAATCTCTTTAACTTTAAAAAATAATTAATTTTTGATTATAAATATAAAATCTATATTTAAGAGAAAGTTAAGATAGCGAAAGATTTATAATATCTTTATATTATTAATAATAGCAAATAAGACGTCTATAGCTATAATTTAACGATGAAATTACTCTAAGAAGTTCGCGCGAGTAAGATATCTATTATCTAGCTTTATCTTAATATCTTTCTTTAATCGTCTTTAAAGCGTAAGATATTAATTTTAATTATTATTCTAATTATTAAATATTAAATAAATTAAATAAATAATATATCTATCGTTAATAATTCTTAATAATTATCGTTTACTAAAGTATACTAAGACTCGACTTTTATACGTATACTTTCGATTTAAGATATAAATTTATTTTTATAATATTATAGCCTATTAATAAATAAATAAGAATATTATCGTAATAATAATATATAATATATGACTCTCTAATAGATCGAAGGGCGTAGTCTTAAAAATATTTTTATTTCGCAGTCTTTTAAATTGTAGAGTCTTAGTTTAATCTAATTTCTAATTATCTAATTTATCTTTAATTATTAATTTATTTATATCTTATACTTAACTTCGTTATAAATAAAATAAGGTTTTTTATCTCTAGACTCTAATTCCTCTAAAATAATAACGAGAGTATCTTAACTACGGGTCGGAAAGGTGTGGTATATTTGATGGTATGGGACCAGTTTTTCGAATATCATATCGAAAGGTATATAATATTCCATACTCCCATTGGGTTTTAAATAAATATATTACGTAATATTTTTTTATATTCTAAGAATACGTAAAAAGCTTAAGCGAACGCTTATATAATTATAAAATTCTATAAATAGATTAAAAAGATATAAATTTTTAAAAAAAGTTGAAAAAAAGTTGAAAACGATTATGTTCAACAGATACCACACCTTTCCGACCCGTAATTATATCTTCGTATTATTAAATAAACTAATTATTATTAAATCGTGCTTCGGAGCTATATCTAAAACAAGTATTAGAATCGCGTCGTTAAGAATTAACTATTAGACTATAAAGATAAATTCTATTATATACTTATATTTAATAGCGCAGTTAAGATTATTATAAATATTAAATAAATTGATAACGTTTTTCTTAAATCTATCTCTTTTTAATTAAGCGATAACGTCGTCGCTAACGTTAAGACTATTAATTATCTCTATAAGCGAAGAATAATAGAGAATTAAAAATAATTCTTATTTTTTATCGTAGTTTTAGAGAAGAAACGTTAAAAATAAAGATTTATAACTATTAAAGAAGAAATCCTTAACTTTTTAAGTATTATTAAGATTAAATTAATAAAGATAATCTCGTCGATCGCTATATAAGTAATCAACTTGAAGTTAATAGAAGAATTATCTAAGATAGTTAGCGATAATACTTCTTCTATAGTCTCTACGCATTTATCTTCGACGTAATTAAGATTAATCTCTCAATTAATAACTCGCTTAATAAATAAAATAGATTCGATAATAATTATTAGATCGTTCGATATTTAGAGGGCGAATAAAAATATCTTATTAGATTCTCTCGCGCTACTAATTAAAGTTAATTTCTTAGAACTCTACGAATCTTATATATATAAAAAAATAATAATAAATTTATATATAAAAATGCATTGAGAGCTTACTATAGGCGACGAAGTTAAATCTTATCGAGTTAATAAGATCTAGATCTTAATAAATCTCTTCGTTAATACGTATATCTTAGGCGATTGTTAAGTATATAAACTTAAGCGTGAATCTATCGAGAAGATTATTCGATATAAAGCGCGTTAGATCGTTCGAGATTTCGAATAATAAGAAGAAATTAACTTCAACGAAATCTTTATCTTAATAATTAAATCTATAAATTATAAAATTATCTTCGCACTAGCTATCGCTCTAAATTAAGAACTTAAATAAATAAACATTAAAATTATATTTTTATACGATAAAGTTTAAGAGATTATTTATATATCTTAGTCTATCGAATTTATAATTAAAGATTAAGAGTATAAAATATATAAGCTTATTAAGGCACTCTATAATTTGAAGTAGTCGCCTAAAGTTTAATATAATATTCTAACTATCTACTTAAAGAAATTAAGTTTCGAGCTTATCGTCGCTAATCTTTCGATATTTATTAACGATATTACTATTATCGCTATTTATATAAACGATATTCTTCTCGCAAATCTTAATAAGAAGAATATTTAAATTATTAAAAATAAGCTTAATAAAAAGTTTGAGATAACTAATTTAGATTTATATATCTATTATCTCGATATATTAGTTACTAGAAATCGCGTTAATTATATTCTTCGTCTTAAATAGAAGAATTATATTAAGAAATTTCTAAAGAAGTATAATATATTAAATTTAGCGTTAGCCCTTACGTCTATAATTAGCGATAAATTTTATATCGCTAATAACAACTTCGTGGTCATCGAAAAGAATCGACTTATCTATTAATTCGCTATTGAATCTCTTATATACGCTATATTAAATACTCGATTTAATATTATATACGCCATCTTAATAATCTCTTAATATGATTTAAACTCTAATAAATCTTATTAAAAGACTATTAAACGAATCTTTTAATATCTTAATAATATTAAGAACTAATAGCTTATATTTAGAAGAGATCTAAAGTCGCTTATTAATTATATAAACGCGAATTAAGCGAGAGATTAGAATACTCGACGTTTGACTTCGAGATACGTTTTCGATATAGATAGTGTAGTTATTAATTAATCTTCGAAGTGTTAATCTACGATCGTTTTCTCGATCTACGAAGTCGAATATATTAATTAAACTTAGATTATAAAAAAGATAGTCTAATTGCGAGGACTTTTAAATTAACTTAAGCTTAGTGTTAAATGCGCTTAAGTAATTATTATCTATTGCGATAATTAAGGTGCTATAATATTAATTAAGAACTCTTAATTTTATACTCGCATTAAGTATATTAATATTTAATATTACTACGTGCGGGAATATGTTATCGTCGATATTATTGCTCTCGAGTATATATTAATTAATAAATAGATAGCTAATAAACTCATTAAAAGTCTTTGTAAGAATAAATTCGAGTTATTTCGATTCCTAATCGAATTAAAACGTCGATCGTAATCTTATTTATAGAGGAGCTTCTACTAGAAAAGCATTATCGTCTTACTATTATCTTATAGATTTATATTATAAAGTGCATCGCCCTAATATATATTATAATTAGCTACTACTACTAAGTATTAGTATTCTAAATAATCCTCACGGGGCCTTGTAGTTAATTATATATATAATAAAGATTTATATTTTAATTAGATCGCTTATTATCCCTATATATATTCTTCGATCGTGATTTAATAAGAATCTAATATATATCTATTAGACGTAAAATTTTTATCTTTAAAAATCGTTATTTAATAAAAAGTGAAAAGTTTATATAAGGCAATAGAACGAATATAAGCATATATTATTTTTCACTGTTGCTACCCTACGTTCACTTCTCATAATAAGTATATTAGCTTCACGATAGCTACTCGATATTCGAGTCGTGGTCTTCGAATCTCGTATTTTAAGTAGAGAGTCGATAGCGTGTAAAGAGAAGTATTAAAAGTTGAGTCGCGTGCTTACGTGATATGCCAAGGCTTGGCAAAACGCCAAGTCACGTGACCTTACTTAGATAGATCGCACTTATCTTCATAGCACACTTAGAATAAAATAACTAAGCGTTCTACCTCATATTTTAATAAATTATACTTCTATCTCGATAGAGAATCTATAATATTAGATTTAAGCACCTTAAGACTAAAGACTAAATAAATTTTTATACTTTAAGAAAGTTTTAAACGATATAAGATATCGACTCGCTTAAGAACTCTATATAAATCGAATTATTTATTCTTAAGATTCTTATAGAGACGTTTAATTCTAATATCTTTAAACGATAGTTAAATCTAATCGCTTAATTTATAAATAATCTTCTTACGATATTTATTCGTCTATATCTTTATAGCTTTATATATCTTTTTTAATTATAATTGTTTAAATTCTAGAATCTTCTTTATTCTAATCGTAATATCTTTTATTCTTAAGACTTATAAACGTTCGCGTATAATCTTATAAAAAGTATAATCTCGATCGAAGAATATATAAAAATAAAAATCTCGATTAAAGTAGAAGAGAGTAAGGAATATAGCGAATAAGATATTATTATTATTACTAAATTTTATTATAAGAATTTATTTAACTTAATCGTCTTATAAGTAATTATAATAAATATAAAGACCTCGCTTTATATTCTAATTAATTCTCTTAATCTAATTATTTATTTCGAGATAATAAATAATAAATAAGTTAATCTTAATGCGTAATCGCTTATAGAGACTTTTTTAGAGCGTAAATATAAATTATATATCTCTATTTAATATAAGAGATTATAATAATTCGTATAATCGAAAGAGGTTTTATATAAGAATTTAGATAAGTTTCTTAAATAAATAATCGTTATCTTTCCAGTAATAATACGTAGTAATATTTCTTTATAAGACGATATATAAGAGTGTAAATAACGTTAAAATCGTCTAATAAGAATAGATCGATAATAAAATTTATAGAAATATCTTATTAATAATCTTAAGAAATTAAGAATAATATTAATAATTTATTTATTTTATCTTATAAGACTTTATTACGTTAATATTATAATAGTTACGAATATACTATTTAATCGTGTTAACGTAATTAGATTAATAATAATAACGTAGCAGTAAGTTAATCGTTCTTCGTATTTCTAGATAATTATTAAAAGATTAATTATAAATCTTTTTTAATAGCTTCGTATAAAACTTGACTAAAATCTATAGTAGTTCGTTCTTAAAGAGTACTTTATTAACGACACGATATCTACTTAGCGTGTAATTATAGAGTTTAATCTAATTATAGTCTATCGCTTCACGAAGTTCGTTATATATAAAATTCTCTTAAATTAATCTTATAAATTCGTTTAAATAGATCTTCTTCGATCTCTATAACTCGAATTTAAACGCGATTCGAGATAAGAATCGTTTAATATTAATATTAACTTCTTTTATTAGCTTTATTCGCTAAAATAAATAATAATATTCTTATTAGAGCGTCGACTTTATTATTAATTATTTTAGTACGAAAGAAAATCTAAAAATTAAATTTAGATAGAATATCTAAATAGCGGGCTTGACGACGCGTAAGCTTCTTATTTTCTATAAAGATTTTTAAGATCTAATAATTAATAAATATTTGAATAGATAGCTCGATATATTTTAATTCTAATTATTAATATTCGAAGTATTGAATAATCGCTAGTAAGTTCTTATTATAAATATAATAATTATATTTCGCTAGAATTATATTCTTATTATAGAATATTATCGAGTATAGAACTTTATTATCGTTATATTAAGATAGAATTTCTTTTAGTATATAATTAGAAGAATTGATTTTAAGAATAATCTAACGTTTAAAATTAAAATAGAGTAGAACTAAGACGATAATTACTCGCTTTTTAAGATCTTTAAACGATTTAACGTAAGCTTTATTTTAGATAAAAAGAATATTCTTCTTCGTGAGATTAATTAGAAATTTAATTAACTTAAAGAACTTATAAATAAAGCGTCGATAGAAGTTTATAAATTCTATAAAATCTTAAATCTTCTTTAAATTCGTAGAGATACTTTAATTAAATATAACTTCGATCTTATAAGAATTTATTCGTAAATTAATTTCTAATATAATAATATCTAAAAATATAATTTCTTTTATATCAAATTCGCATTTCTAAGTATTAGCTTATAAATTAATCTCTCGTAGACGTTAAAGAACTTATTTAACGTGCTTTTAATATTTCGTCTTCGTTTAATTATAAATAAGAATATCGTTTAAATAAACTTAATAGAAGTCTTTTAGAAAATCGAATAGAATATTATTAATATATAATTGAAAAGTACTCGATTTATTTATTAGTTTAAAGAGTAATACTCGATACTTATAAACTTCGAGAACTATAATAAAAATCGTATAATTTTTATTATTAAGATTTATTTATAGCTTATTAAATATAGCGATAATATCTAAGCGAATAAGATATCGATATTCTTTAATTTATTAATAACTTTCTTTATTAGAGAAAGTAAATATCGATTACGTTTCGTTATAATATTTAATTTTCGATAATTTATATAGAAACGAAGATTATCGTTAGTCTTTAGAATAAATAGAATTAATAATAAATAAGAAGTCTTACTAGAAGTAATAAAGTTCTTAAATAGATTATTTATTAAATACTTCTTAATCTTCTAAAGCTTATAGAAAAATATATAATAAACGCGATTTTAAGGCGATTTAGAGTTATTAATAAACTCGATTTTATAATTATAAAAACGATATAAAGAAAGTTAATCGACTTTAAAATAATTAAAAATATCTAAATACTTATAATACTTAGAAGAAAGTTACTTCTTAATATCGTTTAAGTTTTAAATAGTAGTCGCTATTAAAGAAAAATTAATTTCTTTCGCTCTAGACTTAGCGTAATATATTATTTCTCGATTAATATCTTTTATCGATATCGCGAATAATTAAGTCTTAGAGTACTTCGTCTATTTAATTAATATAGCAAAGAGAATAATAGCGATACTATAAATAGAGAATAAATAATTCTTAGATATAAATTAAGGGCGAGTAAAAATCTTTAATCGAGATTTAATTAATTTAGAAGTTTTAATTAAGAGTATCGATTTAATAGAGAGATAAGTAATAAGAATAAAAGAAGTCTATAATAAATAATCTCGAAAGAGAATAGAATCGTTACTTATATCTAAGAGTATATTAAAGTAATTTATTTATAATTTATCTAGAATAATTATATATTATCTTAAATCCGCTATAAGTATTAAGATTATAAGTTTCTTATATCTCAAAAAAATAAGATTTAAATATATAGCGTAAATAATAAATTTCTTATTAAGTTATTTATTATAATCTTAAATTAATCTAGACTTTATAAGAGAAACGAGTTATATATTTAATAGCTAATAAATCTCGTAAATTAGACGTTTATTAATAAACGTGTATTTAATAGCCTCTATATCGATGAGAATTTAAACGTAATAAATCTTCTTTTGAGAAGTTAGGCTTTCTTAGATTAAAAACGATTTCGATACGAATAATTCACGTCGGGCCTCTTTTAAATTATATAAAAATAGAATCTTATCTTAATTCGTAACTATAAATAAGATTATAAGTTTCTCAAATCGAATTATTTAGACTTCGATTTTATAAAATTCTTTTTATTTTAATTTTCTATCTTATTAATTCAATAAGAAAATCGACGTTTTAAATAAGTAAATAATAAATATCTCTTTTTATAATAAATATAATAGATATTATTCTTTTAATTCTTAATAGTCTTTTATTATTATTACTTTATAGCGAAAAAAGAGAGATATTAAGAAATTAGATTTATTTAAAAAAAGAAGATATTTATAGAATTAGAAATAAACGTTATACGCTTAAAGACTTATATCTTATTTATAATCTCTTTAATCTTCTTAACTATCTTTTTTTAATATATAATATAATACTTATTATTTATTCGAATTAAAAATACTTTTAGAATAAATATTATTATATTATAATAAACTCGATAGAAAAGTTAATCTAGATTATACGAAGATAAGAGATAAGCTTTTTATTTTTATCTCGAAGTTAAGCTTTATTTAATATACTTAATTTTAGGGCGAGACGTTTAAAATCTTAATAAAAGTCGCTAAATAAGAGATCTTTCTATTTTAAGGCCCTATATTCGCGAACTCTATTTACTTTATAATTTAAGTTCTCGAATAACTTCTATAAATCGTTTAAAATCTTATTAATAATTTAATAGAGATCGAAGCTTAGACGATAAAATCGAGTATAGATAACTTTAGCGACTTTTTTATTAATATATGACTTGACGTAAGTAATCTTAGCTATCTTATTATTAAAATAATCTTAATTAATCTTTAACTTATTAAATATTTAATTAGTTTAATTATTTTATTAAGATTCTTTATCGTCGATTAATATTAAAAAATAAAAAAACTTTTCAAAGCGTCTAGCTTAAGTTTAAATCTATATCGAATTAATAAATTCTTTATAAGATCTTCGAAGTTAATATTAAAGATTTTATATTTATTATTATAGGTAATTACGAGCTATTTAAATTAGATTTAATACGATTTTAATCTTCTTCTTCTTCTTTTATTCTTTTTTATATTTTTATTTATAATTCGAAATTTCTTTAAATAAGAAATCATATAATTAAATAACTTTTATCTCGAGATCGCGTTATTTATAGAGTTTATTTAAAATAGTTAAAAACTCTTTAGAGTTCGTATTAACTTATTAAATTAGCTATTTTTAAATAATTATATTTTAGACGAAGATAAGATCTTCGAGCGCGTAAAAGATATTTTTAAATAATATAAATACTCGTTAATTTAGAGTATTTTTAAAGATAGCGTTTTAGATTAAAAGATAGCGTAAAGTAAATTACGAGGTCTATGCTCGCCTAAGAATCTCTCGCGTCTTAATTCGTATTACGAGATATTTTATAAAGACTATAAATAGATCGTCAAGTGTATAATATTAAGATATCGTTCGAATTTATAAGAATATAATAATTATTTTTAATCTTTTAAATAGAATTAATTTTTTATATAAAACTCGCTCGAGTCGAGATTAAAATTAATACGATAAGAACGAACTTAGCTAAGTTTATAGTAAGTGTCTTAAGTCGATTATAATACAAGTAATAATTATTTAAATAAAATGTGCTTATAGGCGAATAGACTTTAGAGAATATTCTATTAGTGCGGGGCGTTAAGAAATAAGTTATATAAGTAATTCTTATTAACGAATATGCACGACTTTAATTATTATATTAATTAGTAATAAAACGACTAAATCGTGTTAGAAATACGTCTAAAGCACACTAATCGATAGATTAATCGTGTAACTTATAGTTATATCGCGAGATTAAATGTTGAGTAGATATATTAAATAGATGTATTAAGATTGTATTGATTTTATAGTGAGGTTCTTTGCGAAAGACGTGTGTATTCGTTTCTTAATCGTTCGATACGTTATAAAGATTAAGAGTCGTTAAAATATAGTTCTTTAATTCGTCTAAATAATTAATGTGAGTTAATTTTAATTATAATACGTTATTAATATTTAACTATAGAAAGACACTTCGTATAATTTGAGAGCTACCTTACTATAATTTCTTTAATCTCGCTTACTTACGAGTCTTTAATAATTTCGTATAATTTAGATCTTTTAATAATACGTGCGTATAATTTAAGAGATATTAATCCTAAAATAATACGTATTAGTGTCTTTCAAAGTCGTCGATTATATTATCAACGAATTCTTTTAGCTCGCACGTCTTACGAGCGTAATAAGAAAATAAAACTTAATCTAATATTAAAACTACAATTAGATTAAGTTAATAATAATGTATAACGAATAAATTAAGTCTAAGAAGAAACTATCTATCTAGGAAGAAATATCTATAAGGAACGCCAAGGCCTGTAGAGGCTAGTCCCGATTGGGAAGGTAAGCCGACTTGGTGTTGTAGGCCTATGTGGTCGTCACACTCGTAACACAAGGCTTATAAGTCTAAATAAAGATAATTCGCTATCTTAATATTATTCGAAATTAGATACTATCTATATTTTTATTATAAGTCTAATAAAAATAAGTAATTTATTTCACGAGAAATATATTTAAGACTATTAAGAAGATAATTATTAAAAAAGAACTTCTACGTAGCTCGATATTAATAATAGTCTAACTAGCGAGAACGTAATATCTTTATCTTTCGTTCGAGAAAAGCATCTCTTCGCTATTAATATTAATTTCTATTTTTCGCCTCGGCCGAAAGCGAAAGAAAATTAATAGTAAGAATAGTAAAATCTTTAGCGAGATTCGAAAAGAAATTAATAATAAAAATAGTAAAGTCTTATTTACGAAGATCTTATCTTTTATATTAATAGAATTATTAGTTAATAATAACTTTATATTTCTTTCTTACTAATAAAAGATATTCTTACTTTAATATATAAAAAAGAATATTTTAACTTTTAGAGATGCTACGAAATCATCACGTTATTCTAATATATTTATGAAATCACAAAGTACTTACGAGACTTTATTCGATATTACTCGAAGTGTTTAATACTATAGATAAGAAGACATGTATCTTACGATAGCTTATAATTAATCTCATCTCCGTTCGTGTCTTTTTATATTTTAATTATTAGCTTTATTCTAATATTATCTCTATTAAATTATAAATTAAACTATATTATATCTATTATTTATAAGTTAATTAAAGTTATTTAATTAATTTTTAATAAGTTAACTTAGAAAGTATTTAATTAGATAATAGTATTTTTAAATCAACTTAATATTATTAATTAAGAAATTCTAAAAATTATTATTAGTGATCGAGATAGGAAATTTCTTTCGAAACTCTAGAAATCGCTTTTTAAATTATTAAAGATTTCTCTATTTTATTTAATAGCCTATTATTCGTAGATTAATAATACGAGCGAACGCACTAATTAGACTACTAAGATAGCTTTAAGATACTTCGTGTATATTCTTAATAAATCTTCTTTATAATTAAAAGTTCTATTACGAATATAGACTTTTTTAAATAACTTTATCTCTTCTAAGAATAAGATTATATTAAATAAAGTAATCTACGATTTTACTTTAAATAGGTCTTTGAATTTACTTCGTTTATTAATTAAAATCGATTATATCTCTACACGAATTATAATTAAAGATATTATCGATTTTACTTAAATATCTAATAAATTTCATTATAATAAAAAGTATTAATTAATATTTCTTAGAGTGAGAGAATAAGTACTTCTCCGACTATATAAAGATAATAAGATCTTATCTATTCTTGATATTATTAATAAGCTATTATAATAGTATATCGATTCTTTTTAAATAATAAATAGAATAGATAGACTCGTCTATAGACTTACTATTTTTATAGAATAAAGCGTTTATCTCGTTTTTATAATAGCATAATTAGAATCTTATTCTATTCTATAAAACGATTCTTTTTAACGCCCTCGACCTTAATATATTTCGTCTATTTCTATTAATAATAATAATACTATTAACTTAAAAATCGAATAACTTCTTAATAAACGAATTATTAAGAAAGAATATAATCTAACTATAGAATACCTAATAAGATAACAGAAATATAATTCTAAATATAATTAGTAATATAATATTAAGAATCTTAATAATATCTTTAAGTTAATAAAGAAGTATAAGAAGGAAATAGCTAAAATTCGAGCTATTATATCTATATTCGCACCGACTTCTATAATCTTATCTTCGTCTTTTAAGTTAAACTTACTTATTAAAAAAAAGAGAGATCGTCTTAGAAAGCAACCTAAATAACGCTTATATTATATCTATTTATTATCGTTATATTTAAATATTTAACGAGTATTATTAATCGAGAAATAACTTTTCTCTACTCGATAACGTTTATGTAATTATTAAAGAAAGATATTATTTACTAACTAATTATTCTAATTGTATAATTTAATCGTCGAAAAGATCTTACTATTATCGTCGAAATAATCTAATTATTACTAACTTTCCGTTAATTTTAATATACTATTATTACCGAATTTACTTAATTAATAAGGGTTTTCTACACACTTTAATATATATAACTTTAACATATATATAGCAAGCGAGGTCGCTCGCTTTTTCTTCTATCTCGGCGAATGCTATCACAAAAACGCACTTGCCAAGTTAATTAAGCACTCGGTAAGGCAAGTAGCTAACCCTAACTTAGATAGAATTTTCCAACTTAGAATAATTAAGAATTAGACACTCACTAACTATATATCTTATTGCTATTATAATAATTAAAGAGTAAAAGAAATTTTTTAATTATAAGATAATTTCGAAGTATAGAGTAATTTAAAAGTATAATATAGCGAATTATAAAAATTTAATAATCGATAAAAATAGTAAAACTTTAGAAAGAAATAAGTATAAAGAATTAATAGATTAGAAGATTAAAAATAAATAATTTCGATACTTATCGAAATTAATATAGAGTAGGAAATATTTTAAAATCGATAAATTCGAAAGAATTAGTATCTAGAAGCTAATAATTAAATTAAAATTAACGATACTTAAGACTAATATCTTAGATCGAAATTAAAGACGTTACTATTAAATATTAAAGATATATAAATTTAGAAAATCTTAAATTCTAGCTAGTAAAACGAGTGAAGAAAGTACTAAAGTTAAAATCTTGATAAGTTTATTAAATATATATTCTTCTATCTCGAATAACTCGATTAAGATACTTAAGAACGATAGAAACGACACTAGTATTTACTTTATATTCTAAATCTTCTAAATCTTAATAAAATTTATATTCTTCTATTTTATATAAAGATAATCATATAATTATAGAAGTAATACTCTTTATCTATAAGAAGAAGAGATTAGTAATATTAATAGATTAGAGAATAAGAGCTAAAGAGTCTCGTAAGAATATAGAGTCTCTTAGAAGTACTTATAGACTAGAGCGCTAATAAAGCTAATAAAGCTCGAGAGTTTAATTAGACTATTAATAATATCTAGATAGACTCTATCTCGACTAGACTTTAATATATAGAATTCTAAAAGAGCTATACTAACTAGTATTCTTTTCTCTTATTTAAGCTAGAGCTATATATTTTAATATAATTTTAAATTAATTTTTTTTAGAAGATATTTTAAATATTCTAAAGCTTTTAATTTATTTATTATAGTTTTAAAAATACTTTTCTCGTATTTTTACTTTATACTATTTATATTCTCTAGTACTATTTATATTATTTTTAGTATTACTAGTACTCTATTCTTCTCTATAGTCTCTACTTAACTCTTTTTATTAATATTATCTTCGTCTTTAGTACTAATATAAATTATTATTCGTTATTTATTATATTTATAACTACTTTTTACGATCTTCTAGATTTTTCTTATTTTTCTTTTTATCTAATATATATATCTTTACTTTCTCTATTAAGATTATTTATTATTAGATTTCTTTTCTTATTAATTTATTTATATCTCTCTATCTTCGAGCGCGATATTTAATTTATTAGAATTCTTATATATACTAATTTTATTCTACTAATACTTTATAATCTCTTTTCTTTTTTTTATCTATTTTATTAATATCAATAAGAGCGCTCTAGATTTCTTCGCTATCTCTATAATCTCTCTAAAATAATATATACTTAATATCTTTTAGCTCTTATAACAAGTTAAGTATATTATAAATAGATTTTTTTATACGCGACGATTACGCTTTCGCGATTTTTTATTTTATATAAGAGAATTATATTTAATAAGAGATATTAATTTTTATACTTTTAAGAAATTAGATATATTATTAAATATAATTTCTAAAAAATCGATTTATATTTATTTCTATTATCGCTAAAATCGAAGAAGCGAGATCTTAATAATATCTTTATAATATTATATAAATTAAAGTCTAAAAATAATAGCGTAAATATTAGTAAAATATACTCTCTACTTCTAAGTATATTATTAAAATTAACGATAAATTAACGCGTATTATAGATTCTTCTCGACTTCTCTAAAGAGTCTCTTTCTTATTTTAAAATTCTTATAATCTAATCGAATAATTATCTTCTTTATTATTCTATATAATTAGAATCTATTAAGAAATAGAATAACTAGTTCTAATATTCGTAGTGTGAATACGGGTCGGAAAGGTGTGGTATATTTAATGGTATGGGACCAGTTTTTCGAATACCATATCGAAAGATATAAGATATCCCATACTTTCATTGGGTTTTTAATAAATATATTACGTGATATTTTTCTATATTC
>JANQBS010000403.1:0-27688 GCA_033085395.1 Xanthoparmelia taractica | reverse complement strand
GTTTATCTTAATATCACTTATTAAGTACCGAAGTTTAATAATTACTTAAGCTAATTTCGCCCTAACTTATATATTAACTTAAAATTTTCTTATTTTATTCGTCACCTAATATAAGAAATAATCTACATTATAAGATATCCCTACATATATTAGAAATTTCTTAGATTATTTCATAATATTAGTAATTTCTTATTCTATATCTTTATAAGTAATCTAATATAATCTCTTTATAATATCCTTTCATAATATAATATGATACGATATAATATAAAATATCCCACTAAATATACCAGACCTTTTCGACTTGTACTTACTCTTTATTCTTTATAGCTATTATTCTAGTTATATTACGAGTACTTAATCAAGTCTTAAATCCTAACTTTAATCCCTAATATAATAATAGCTATTCTTTCTAAGATCTAATCGCCTCTAAATCGTATATAGATTACTAATTACTTACGTTGATGTTGGCCCTACGTGACACGTCACGATATTAACTCAGAGTAATACGGAAATAATATTACGGGAACTAAACCAGCTTGCTAAGAACGTACGCTGTTGGAATAAAATAATTATATTTAATCTCTTTGTTAAGTATATCTAATAGTGAGTCTGCTATAATAGTAGTTAAGAACGAATAACATTATTACGAGTATCTAAATACACGTTCCGATTACGAATTCTCGATACACGAATATAGCAATCGTCTAGCGATCGAAGACTCTAAGATCTTATATAGCTAATAGTAGCTTAAGACGACTTAAAAGAAGTAACTACGAGGTACTAATTAAGAGTAAGATTTATAAGTATAGTAATATTAGAACTTCGCGATAAATAATTATAATCTTAATAATCTAGAATATTAATTTATTAATTCTATCTTTCGTATTATTAAATTTATAGATTATATCTTAATAGTATATTAATATATAATAGATCGTCTTAGCTAAGCTAAGAAATTTAATAAACTTAATATTCTTTTAAATATTACTTAGTCTCTTTAAAGAATTTATTTAATCTTTAATAGCGTCTTAGATATTATATATTAAGTAATATATATATAGAATTTTTATATTTATTTTAGCTTCGTTTTATAGACGCTAATTATATTTAGTTAAACTTATTATTATTAGATTCCTCTAGTTTATTAGAAGATAATTTTAATAATAGCGATAATTCTAATAATAATAATAATAACGATGATAATAATAATAATAGCGATAATAGCGACTTTAATAATTATAATATTAAAAGTTAGTAGAATATTAATAATAATAAGTTTAAGAGTACTTAGAATATAATTATCGACTACTATAATAGATATTCGAAGAATCTAGAATCGTATAATGTTATTACTAAGTTAAAATAATCTCGTTATCTTTAAAATCTTCGAGATCTTATTACTATTCTTATTCTTTCTACTTATAAACGACTTATTATCTAGTCTATAGCGCTAGTATATCGCTTATCTAAGAAAAAAGATAATATTATAAACGTACTCTAGATAGAGAGTATTTATAGCTAGGTATTAGATATATAGAGTATCTATAACCTATTAATATATTCTTATTAATATATAGGTTAGCGGGAATTCTTTCTAGTATTTAAGTATTCTTCTTCTCTATATATATTTACTTCTATTAAAAAGATAGATTAATCCTTAGATTATTAGGTTGCTATATCTACTATAAGACTATATAAAAATACTAAGACTATACTAAGCGAACGCCGGGTAGCTAGAGTAAGAACGAACTTATTATTTTAATACTTCTACTCGAATAGAGATATATAGTAAATAACGCTAGACTCTTCTTATAGCTATATATCGAATTACGATTATAGCGAGTATAGGGTAGCTAGGGTAAAATTTAGCGTCGAGTAGCTACGGTAAGCGTAGGGTAGTTGAGGTAAAGTCTAGTATCGGGTAGTTATAGTAAGTATAAGGTAGCTAAGGTAAAATCTAGCGTTAAGTAGCTAGGGTAAGCGTAGAGTAGTCGATATAAAGTTTAGCGTCGAGTAGCTGCGGTAAGCGTAAGGTAGTCGATATAAAGTTTAGTATTAAGTAGCTATAGTGAGCGTAGGGTAGCTAAGATAAAATCTAGCGCTAAGTAGCTAGAGTAAGTGTAGAATAGTCGATATAAAGTCTAGCGCTAAGTAGCTATAATAAGTGTAGGGTAGCTAAGGTAAAATCTAGCGTCGGGTAGCTATAATAAGCGTAGAACAATTAACGTAAAGTCTAACGTCGAGTAGTAATAGTAATATTAATTAAATTACTTAATAAGTAATAGCGAGTATATAGGTAATATTAAAGAAAAATATAGAATTTAACGCTAACGGGGGCGAATATCGAGTAATAAGAATAAAGAGCTCGTATAGACGATAGTAAGATTTAAAAAGTTGAAATCGACTATATTCTACTCGGTACTAATATCTATTCTAATATACTACGTAAATTTTCTACTTTTTATTAAAAAATGATTTTTTAAAAAAAAAGTTTTTTATATATAATAGATATATACTAAAATTTAATTAAAACGTAGTCGATAGATATATAGGGGAATATATAAAATCTAGAGTATACTTCTAAGATAGAGGGATATTAGAAGTACTAGGGGTAACGGCGTTAAGGGCGATAAGTATCGAGGTAGCTAGATACTTAGAGTTATAGTACTAAGAGTACTAAGGTATTAGAGTCGATAGATATTCAAAGTTATTACTAATAGCTAGATTATTCTTCGAGTTTAATAATAGAGGTTAGTATAGAATAGTAGTATTATATTACGATAGATATAGAGATAGTTAGATATTTAAGACTATAATATTAAGGGTACTAAGATATTAAAGGTGATAAATACTCGAAGTTATTATTAATAGCTAGATCGTTAGAGATTATTAATAGAAGTATTAATACTAGAAGAGGCTATAGATAGCTTCTATAGAATAAGATGATAGAGACTAGTATATAAGAGTTATTACTAGATAGAGGGAGATTTTCATCTATCCTCTAAGATATAAGTATCGAGATAATTTTCGAAGACTTTAATCCTTAATATAATAGTTAGATACTTATCGTTAAGAAGATAAGGAGTTAATATTTAGATATAGTCTAGTTTAGAGCTTTTAGCGAATTCTCTATTCTATTTAATTAAGATTTATATAATTAAGAGAGAGTTAGAATAGATCGATCTCGATATAGTTATAGAAATCTTAATAATAAGAGATCTTTCTTAACTTATTTTAGGCGATATTTCCTTATAGATATCGTAAACGAGATCTAGCGCTCGTTTAAGGATTTTAAATACTATAAGAATCGTTCTTATATAAGACCCCTCTTAGCTTATTTTAGACGATATCTATCTCGCGAATATCGTGAACGAGGTCTAATACTCGTTCGAGGTTAAGAATAAGATATTAGACGTCGCGTTTAGTATATCTAAAATATAATCTATATTATACTTAAATAGCGAATCTTACTCTTAACTAAGGGTATATTTAGAATAATATAAAGATTATACTTCTATTACTCGAGTAGGGATAGAGATCTTTTAGATCTTAGTTCTAGATTAATTCGTTTAAATACGACTCGTAGATAGAGTTATATATTCTATAGTTATTAAACTACTATCGTAGGCGAGTTAATTATGATAGCGCGGACCTTTTTTAATTATCGTTAACTTCGTTCTAAATAGAAGTTATTTCTTAGATATAGAGTATTAAGCTAAAAAGATTAACTTAGCCTAGAAGTTACTTAGAGAAAATCGAGTTAATAATAGTAGACGATAATTGTTTATTATATCGTTCTAAAACCTCCCGTATATATCGCGTAAGATACCCCTTCTAATCGTATATAAGAGTAATTTAATCGTTTAAAGCCCTTACTTTAAATAGAGTACTTCTATCTAAAGCTCTCTAGAGATTAAACGAGACGTCTAAGAATTTTTTATTTTAAACTAGAGAAGCCTTAAATTCGATAATAAAAATTAAGAATAAGAATAGTTATATCTCTATCTATTTACCTATTACTTTAATATTATTATAACTAAGAATATTATATCGATCAATTCGATAAGTATTATTAGAAGCCCCCTTAATATTAGGCTATTCTAGATCGAGTACGTAGCGAAAGAGATTAAATTTAATCTTTAATAGAGGCTTAATAAGCCTATTAGCGACTTAGTTCTCGATAGAAATATACTCTAAGATAACGTTACTATTAACGATCTTTTCGCGCATAAAATAATATTAAATATTAATATATTTAGTATAACTATAAAATTGAGAGTTCTTAACTAAGGCGATAATTCTCTAATTATCGTAGAAAATAATAATAGCGAGAGTATAGATAAAGTTCTCTAGCTTAGAGTAAGCCTATACTATTAAAGCGCGATTTAATTAAATTATATCGTTTCTACTAAGAGCGTCTATCGTAATAGTTAGAATAGCTATATAGAGACTTTTAAGAAGCCTCTTAAGCTATATAGCTTCCTTAATAGCTTAAGTTTAATCGATATACTTAACTTTATAGATAGATAACGCTACTATTAGCTATTATTTAAATAATTAGCTAATCGCGGCGCTATCGAGATTAAATACGTAGCTAAAGATCGAGTACCTAGTATCTTAATTATCTATCTAATCTATATCGATATAATTTTATAATAGAATAAGTTTCCCTTTATATATAAGCTTAAGGTATAGAATATTGTATAGATATCGAAGAATTCGTTTAATCGCTTTCTAATAGAAGTTATTAAGATTAAAGAGAGAGATTACTAAAATAGTAAAGATAATATCTAGTCGCGTATCGAGTATAGCGTATATAAGGAACTCTATAGCTAATTAATACCGTATTTAAGAGTTATCTAAGACTTTAAAATCCTTAGCGATAGTCTTTAGATAGGATATTTCTATTAGAGTATCGATAGTCTTAGCTCGATCGCTCTATATATCTTAATTACAAAGAATCTTTTCGAGATAGATCTTTTAATTAAGGGTTATCGTACGATTTTAGTAATTACGCGTTATCTTTATACTAAGATAGTAGATATAAGATTCTAAGTTAATTATTTAGAATTTAATACGTAGTATATTTTTAAGATTATTAATCGCGGATCTATTAGACTTAGCGATAATAATATTATCGATATATAGAGTAACGATAATTTGGTTTTTATTATAGATAAATACGCTAAAGTCTTCCGCGAGGAGATAAAATCTAAGCTCGATAAGAAAGAATAAGATTATATTATACTAGACTTGAGATAATTACTTTAATCTATAAAGCGCTTTATTAAAGCGATAAATCTAACTAGACCTATCTTCGTATTCTTTAGATTAAATAATATAAATAACTTCTTTTACGTTACTATATAAGAAGATAGTCTTAACGTTTATTTAGTTAAGTTTTAGATCGAAGGTAGCTATTATAGCGAAGATAGCTTTATAGCTTATAGACTTAATAATAAAAGCGAACGTCTCCTCGAAATTAATATCTTCGCGTTATATAAAGTCTTAAACTACTTAACGGGTCTTATAGCGGGTAACTTTACCTAGTACGCCTCTCTTAAGCTTATATATCTATTTACCCCCTAGGGCTTTTTATCCCGTAGAGAGTTTAATAAGTATCTAGATCTTATTCTAGATTAAAGATTAATACTCGTTATCTATATCTAGTTATTAATATATTCGATTTAGAGAGTTAGCGATTACCTCTTTATAAATATAAGGCTTATATAGCTCGAAGATATTCGCTTTAGCTAATAGCGTAAGAGAGTTCAATATCGATAATAATAAAGATAGGTTTAAATCTTAGATAATATAAGGTCTTGAGATCTATAGTAGTCGCTATATCGATAGAGTAGAATAAAGTCTATCTTAAGATATAGCGCTAATAGTATCTACTAGAGGAGAGAAGTTTCTAAAGAAACTCATCTAAGAGGGCTTTACTATCGTTAATATTACTTCTATTAAGGTTACCCTTAGTATCTAATATAGAGTCGATTCTAGTTATTATATTAGTACTAGTTCGCGGGATAGAGAACTAATTAATGATAGTCTAAGCTTTCTCGAAGAATCGCTTCTTAAAGCGATAATCTATCTATTTAACTTAGAAGTAACGTTAAACTTAATCGTTATTAATAAGTATTCTATAGAAGATATTATTCTCGTAATCTACGAGATAACCCTCTTCGATATATATATTAAATTTACCTTAATTTATATTAGGGGGTTTATATTTTTCGTAAAGCTCTCTTTAATTAATACGTTTTAGATATAATAGATTAGACTTATAATCGAGATTACTTTTATAGAGAGTTTTGTCTATACTAGCGATAGCGGAATAATTATAAAGATAATTAATAGTCGTAATAAGCTTCGAAGTTATAGATTTAAAGAGCTCGCTATCGATAAATAAGTATAAACTTTAGTTATAAGATTCTAATCTAGATATTCTACTATTCTATTTATTTAAAAGTTTTTAAAGATAGAACTTTTCTATTCGATATCGTTATCGTATCGAAAGTTATTAAAGACTTTATTCTTAATAATAGTATTATTATTACTACGAAAGCGCTTAATAATAAAGTCGCTATATTTAATATTAAGCTTAAGTAACTTAAAGATAGCGAGTACTTCGTCTTTAGAAGACTTAAAATAGATAATAGATTTTTTATTTACGTTCTCTATAAAGGCGAATAAGACTTGATAATTTTAATATATATCGATCTCTTTAATAGAGGCGAAGATATTAAAGTAAATTAATTTGTTAACCTACTTGCTAGAGGGAAGATAATCTTTATAAGATAGAGAATAAAGCTTAAATCCTATATAAGGTTTATATATATTCTTAAGAATAAAAGCTTTAGATAGATCTATCTCTATAGATATACCCTTTAGTCGAGTAACGTTTTAATTTTCTAGATACTCTATATAGATATACTATAGATTTAAGACTTCGGCGTTAATAGTCGCTAACGCTAAAGCTAATTATTAAACTCGATCGAAGATAAAGAGGTTTCTATATTCGAAGGTAGTAACTCTATAGCGATTAACTATAATTCTATTAGAGATAAATTCTATAGAATAACTATTCTTACGTAGAGTATCTATAGAGATAAGGTTAAAGCTACTACTCGATACGTAAAGTATATTCTTAAATACTAGGCTAATCGATATTCTATCGATACCTAGATACTTAAAGCGAATAATATCGATATCGATTATCGAAAGCGTATCTCTATATCTTTAGACTAGACAAGAATTAGAGAGAGGATAATAGTCGAGGAAGTTGATATAGTTATAAACTATATACCTTAAGATATAAGAGTTAAGATAATAAAGATTCGAAATATCAGTAGTAATACCTATAAGATTCTCGTAGATTTCGAATATATTCGACTTTAGTTTAACGTTAGAGTTAGATTTATTATTAGGCTTAGTATTCAATTTCTTATTAAAGTCGCTACTATTATTACCTCGCCTTCGCTTATTATCTTTATTATTATTATTAAAAGCTCTACTTCTTAAAGCTCTATTCTTCTTATATCCTTTAGCGTTATAATATATCTTTTAATATCTCTTATAAAATTTAACTATTTTAATAATATTAACGTAATAGTTAGATTTATACTTTTTCTAAGCTAAGATATAAGTAGAGACGACGAAGAAGATAGTAAGAAGCGTATATACTATCGAGAGATTCGCGTTAATATAGATATTCTAAAACCGACTTATAGTATAGCTTAAAGTATATTTTACTAAATTTGTTACGGAGAATCCTCCATATATAGCTAGGTTAGCCCTACTAGTCCTTAGCGCGGTTCTCTCCGCACATATCTAGCGGTCTATAATTATATTCAATAAATAATTTAATCACTATACTAGAATATAATCTAATTATTATTTAATTCTTAATAAAATTATTCTTATTAAAAGAAGTATACGTTTAAGAGTATTACTTAATATAGTTATTATAGGCGGGTCTAAGATTAAAATAGAACTACTAAATAAGAAGATTTTTATCGAGTTTAAGCTTAATCGAGAAATTTTAAAGATTAAGTAGAGTTTTACGAAATTTATTAATATAATAGCTAGAAGTACTATTATATTAGTCTATCGTAAGATTATTAAGGCGTATAAATATCTCTACGAGATATCTAAAGTCTTAAGGAGTATATAGCTATTTTATTCTTTAATAGACCTTAAAAGTATTATCTATATCTTCGATTTCGATATAACTATTACTAGTTACGACTATTCGTAAGACGATATAGATAAGACTATAATCGATCTTCTATATCTTATTATTAATATTAATAATAACGAGTTAATCGTCTATAGCTTTAAAGACTACTATAGATCGAATTTTATTTACTAGATCGATCTATTTCTATAGACCTAGCGCTAACAAGATATCTTTAACTAATCGTTTCTAGATAAGGAAATTCTAAGAATTAATTAATTTAAATATCTTTTTAAGGGACGAGAGTAATCTCGAGGCGATAGCTTCTAATATAATAAGAACAATCTATTAGAATAGTAGATAAGTTACTATCGTTCTTTTCGATTTAAAAAATTATAGTAAAATAGGCTTAGAGTTACGGGTCGGAAATGTCTGGGATGGTCTAGGATATGGGGTGTCGATATCATATCATGGTATGGTATAATATTGAGATTATATCATTTGATTTTTATGGGATAATCTAGAAAACGTGCTAGTATCATGGAATAATCTAGGAAATTTCTAGTATATGCAGGGGTATCCCATGTTATATACAGGGGTATGGGAAATATACTATATATAGAAGAAGTTACTCTATATAGAATTATGCGAACGTATTCTAGTTATTATTCTAGCCATCACTTCACTCCACTATCGTCATCATCATTACTTTACTTCACCATCACGTTGTTAAGTATTCTAGTCATTATTCTAGCCATCACTTCACTTCATTATCGCTATTATTATTATTTCACTTTATCATCACGTTATTGAGCTGAGCTCGTTATCGCATTTAATATCGTGTTACGAAAGATCTTCGTAATTATCTAAGGCTTGGCGAGTTATTTCTATTACTATTAGTGTATTTAATTTATTTAATTATTAAAAGAATTACTAGCACGCTAATTATAATAGTAATCTATTATCTACTCTACGATAATAAATTTCTCTCTTCTTTCTTCGCATTATAAAAAAAATTTACAATTATTCTTTATAATTATATTTTCTTAGTTATTAAAATTACATGCTTCGTATAAATAATATAAAGATTTAATAATTTACTTAATCTTGAAGAGTAGAATACGAAGAGTCTTAAATATATCTTCTATATAATATATATTATTTAATTATTCTTATAAGAGCTTCTTAATAAGATTCGCGTTAGCTTAATTAACGAGAACTTTTAGAAAAGCTAATATAATTCGAAGAAATAGAACGCTATTTAAAGATAAGAGAAAGATCTATCAATAACTTTAACTAAGATATATAAATTCTAGTTATTATTCTAGTTATTACTAATATCTAATATATATAGATTCGTAAGACGAGAATCTACATTAATATTAGCAGTTAGCGTAAGAAGTATTTCTTATCTTATTCGCCACCTAATATAAGAAATAATCTACATTATAAAATATCTCTATATATATTAGAAATTTCTTAGATTATTTTATAATACTAGTAATTTCCCATCTCATATCTTTATAAGTAATCTAATATAATCCCTTTATAATATCCTTTCATGATATAATATAATACGATATAATATGAGATATCCCATCAAATATACCAGACCTTTCCGGCCCGTACTTAGAGTTTTTCGATATACTCTAAATAGTAGTAGAGTATTGAAGTACTAGATATATATTCTTCTCGCTATAAGTACGAGTACTTAAATCTTATTCGATTATTAATTAGTTAACTAGATCGATAAATATAACTATCTTAATACTTATATTAATTAAAATAAGAGTTATAAAAGCTCGAATAGATATAAGCTTAAAGCTTAAATAACGATTAGTTTAATAGAATATATCGCTATCTAAGTTTTCTAGAGACTTACAGACTAATAGTATATAGCTATTAAAGCGCCTTACATCGGCTTAGATATAGTCGAAGTAAGGCGTTATACTATCGAAATTATACGCTCTCTATCTAGTTTAGAGGACTTAAAAAACTAATTATTCTTTAATCGAAGTATATTTATTAATTTAAATATAGCTAAGATTTACGCTTTTTATAGTTAATAAGACTAATATTCTAGCGAAAGCTAAGATTAATTTAGAGTTAACGTTAATCGACGATTATATATCGGGTCTAGAGATTTAAGGTAATATTATATCGAATAAGCTCTTAACTCTTAATAGAAAATATAATTTTTATCGTAATATTCTATATCGAGGGTTTTCGAAAGATAGAGATAATAGTCTGCGAAGAATAGAGTACTAAGTAGAAACGAGGGTATAGATATATACTCGTATAATAGATATCGAGTACTAAATAAGACTCGAAGCTTCGAGCTTATAATCTATTAAAAAGATAGATTAATTCTTAGATTATTAGATTGCTATATCTACTATAAGACTATATAAAAATACCAAGACTATACTAAGCGAACGCCGGGTAGCTAGAGTAAGAACGAACTTGTTATTTCAATAACTTCTTATCTAGTTATCTTATTTAATACACCTCTATATAACTTAACTCTAAGTACGATACTAATAAATTAATTTAAAAGTAGAAAAAAAAGTTTCGAAAGGTTAATAATAAAGATTCTAGCGAGAACGCTAAGATAAACGATTAATAAAGACTAATATTAAGTATACTCTTATTCTAGTTAATTAAAAAAAGATTAAAATAATAGAAATCGCTAATATAAGAATATTATATAAATTAGCGCCGATATTTAATTTATTATTCTTAACGTCGTTATTTTTTTTAATCTCTTACGTTTTCTAATATCTCTTAGTAAATATAAACGCGTACTAGAAGCTTTAGATATACTTTATAATACTTTTATAAACTTATTTCGATCTTATAGAACTAAGCTCCTATTTAAGATATTCTAAAATTCTTATATACGTCTTTTTTTTATAATTTAGTTATAAAGATATTAACGTATTTAGATATTAACTTTATACGAATATCTAGATCTTACTCGAATTCTATTAAAAGATAAAAGATAAAAAAGCTAGGTATCGTTTAATTAAACGAAATCTATAATAAAAAACGAGAATTCGATAATATTAAAACGATTTAGAATAACTTATAGAAGATCTTAGAATATACTTAATATATAACTAATAAGAATATATTAAAGAATTTAGTTAAGAGTATATTAAGAAAGATAAAAATATATATTAAGATTAAGAGTTAATATATTAAATATAAATTACGAAATTAAGATATAGAATATATATATATATTATTATACTATAGTTTATATATAAATATATATAGTTTTCTAATTATTAATTGTTAATCTATTAATTTTTAAATAATACTAATTTTTAATAATAATGGGGCGGCTAAGAACTTTTAATATAGTACTATACTATAATTACGATCTCCCTCGGCCAAGTTAAGAGCGTAAGCGTAAGTCGTAGTATCGAGATATAGTCCGAAAGGCTAAAGAAGGGAAAGGGAAAGAAGACGCTTTAATAGATCTAGTCTTAATTAAGATACTAAGAATAGATTAAAGTATCGACGATTAGTAAGTAATTGCTTAGAGAAATTTTATTATCTAAGATTTCACGAAATCTTAGCTATCGATATTAGACGTATAACGCCTATAGAGACTAGTTAAGACGATGTTATAAAGATTAAATTCGTTTTATATAACGTAACTCTTTTAGAATATAGAATTCTACGAGATAGAAGGCGTATCGAAAATAACTAAAGTTACTCCTTCGAAGCGTAACCTTCGAGATGGATATTATTTTCATAATCGTATATCTTAATAATCTCTTTAGTATATTTAGAGAGCTATATATAATAGAGAGCGTCTAATTCGCTATATTTCATATATTAAGAGTAAGCATATTAAGTCTATATACATTAGTAAATAATATAGTAGACGTTAATTAAAAATCGAGTTGCAACGTAGCAATTTAAACTATATTCTATATAGTAAATATATAATATCTAAGACTAGCTAAACTCTTAAGTAGAAGAAGTAAAATAATAATCTAAGTAGCTAAAAAGATCTATCGCGATCTAGCAAGAGATATAATACGACGCTCGATTCTTTTAATAAGTACTACTCGGAAAGATATGAGATTTCTTTAACTTAGAATTTTTTAAGTTTTTTGATTTTTTTTTAGAAAATTATATCTTTTTAATCTATTAATAGAATTTTAAAGTTTTTTCGACGCTTAATAGCGCTTAGTCTATATTTTAGCGAAAAATTAAAAATTACGTAGTTAATAATACTATTCCCGAATGGGGTTAATGGGATATCTCGTTAGTTCCATATCCCATTGGCGATTGGGATCGAATTTCCAGTCCCATCTTTTAGGGCTGGAATCTAGAAATCAAGTCGAATCCAGACCAAAACTCTATATTTAGATCGCCCTAATATTGAAAATTTTAGTCCTATACTATCCCATATCTTTCCGACTACTATTAATAAGGAATATAATTCTAGTAGATTCTATCGTTAACTTTATATATAGAAGGAATAGAGACGCAGTAATAAAAATCTAGATAACGCCGATATTATATTCGAGTTAAATAGTATACGGCTAGGCGAGCTACTAAAACTTATTATATTTAAAGTCTTAGAAGTAGGGAAATTGCTATAGTATATTTCCGACTAGATTTAAGCTAAGACTATATATTAGAAGAATTAATTAACGAAACTAGTGGTATTTATAAAAGTCATTATAATACTATATCTATCATTATACGAGTAGGCTATTATTTAACGAATAGAGAGCGTATAAGACGTTAGAATAAGGAATAGAGGTAAGGTCACTTTTAATCGACAAATAGAATATTTCTATAGAAGATACGAAGTTAGTATATTATACTAATCCTAGACTCGTCGCGATATAAATAGATAAGAGCTTATCGTAATCTACTTTAAGAAAGAAGATAAAAGGAAGGATTAATAGTACTACGGGAATAACTTAATTAAATCCCTATATATTATTATTGGAGAGAGTATCAAGCTCTACGTAAGTAGGACTAATAACGTTCTAGTTCTCACGGTCTAGTAAGACTTCTATAGTTCACTATACCAGAGCTAATATAAGCTAGATAATCTTATAGACTCGTTAACTATAAAATAGAATAAAAAGAGCGAGATTTAGACGTATCTCCTATATAATTAATCTATATAGATTAGCTATAGCTTTCAAAAGGTAATAAGTTAATAGAAGAAGTCTATACGCTACGAACTAGAAGAAGATTAATAGTTTTCTAAAAGAAGAATGGATACGATCTCTTAATAATATTAATCACCTTTAAAAAGTATTATTTAGTCTCGTTAAAAAGAACTTCTATATAACTAAAGGTACTAATAGAAATAGCTAAACTACTCGACTTAGGTAGCTCGAGCTTAGAAAAACTATAACTATAGCGATATATATACTATCGTATTTAGAAATAAAGAAGTAATTATCTATAATTAGTAAATCGCGATTATAGATTAGTAAGTACTATACTGGCTAGTCAATTAGCATATCTATATATCTAATAGATTCTAAGATAGAGGCTAATAAGACCGCGGTAATTCTTATAAATACTATTCTCTATAATCGAAGAGTAGATCTCGAATAAAAATAAGCCCGCAGATAGGTAAGAGTAGTAAGATATATAATCGAGGAAAAAAACGCGAGATCTACTATAATCCGCTAGTAGTAGTATTAAAGTCTATAAGCGAGTTATTTATAACTACCTATAAGGATCGAAATACCCGTAACGACTTATAAGTTATCGAGAGTAAGTATAGCGCTCTAAAGAGCCTTACTCTATTTTTTTAATACTTCTTTAAAAGTCTTCGAAGAAGTCTTCTCGAGAAGTAGACGATTAACGAGAGTAAAAGCTCCCTCGAAATTAATATAGTAAAAGATAGTATAGCAGAAGAGCGTAAGATAGGCTGAGATTGCGAAGCCTAGAAGAACCTATATTATAAAAATAGCTATTAGTAAAGCTAGCGCGAGACATCTTATATCGATCTTAGTCTTATATTAATATTAGATATATCTTAATTTAACTATACTAACTACTCGTCGCTATAAAGAATAGAAGAGTATAAGCCGGTACTAGTAGGTACTATACTACTTTCTACGATACTAGCAGACGCGAGGCTACTAGCTACGACACTCGCTAGAAATTAAATCGCTATCTTCTACTATACTTTAAGCTTTAGGAAGATATAAAAGTCGTAAGACTTATATAAAATTAAGAAGATAGAATACGTTAAGAAGTTATCGAGCTAGCGTTAAAACGTAGAGGTTAATTCTATACAAGATACTCTATAGAATACACGCTTTTAATATATATTATAGACTTAATCGTATTTATCGAAATTACGATCTATTAGTATTCTCGAACGCTATAGCGAGAATATCTCGAATCTAACTATAATAGAGCTAAAATCAAGCGAGGTAGATAGGTATTATCTTCTATTAGCTCTAGACGCCTATATAAGGCTACAAAGCTATCTAACAGTCATTTTAGTTAAGGCGCAGTTCTTCTTTCAACTAGTAACGAAATAAGTCTCTATATAGGAACTACGATAGATAGACGATCGTTATATAGGGATCGTAGACCTAGGGACCTTTAAAGAAAGCTTGATAGCTAGAATACAAGTAAGACGGATATTTTCCCATTAGCTACGGAGGTCGGTACTAAAAGTCCTAAAATGCTAAGTCGCTCATCTGCGGTATTCTTGGCATATATTCTACCCGTATAGTATTAGATTTTTAGATCTTTTAATATCGAGGTGACTTAAGGAAATATAATTCTCTAATCTACTTATAGATTCGCCTCTCAGAAGTTATAAAAGATATAAGTTAAGATAATAAGAGTATTAGTCTTAATTCTCTACGTAAAATACTTCTCTCGAGCTCTATAAAAAAGTGTAGAAGCGGGCTAATAAATCTCTAATAGTAGATTATATAGTTAGATAAGAATAGTAAAAGAGAATCGATTAAGGTAGCTAATTATATATAGAACTATTAAATAAATTTATTATTAAAGCCCTTAACGTTCTCTTTCTAATATATCTTTATTATAATAATTAAATCTTATATCGTACGATATAAGTATATCTTAAAGCTTTTCTTAATAATAGTAATTTTTTCTCTATCTCTTCTATAATTATAGAATACTATTATTAAGAAGTATTAAAGTATAGACTAGCTATATTTAACGTACACTTTTGGCGGAAGGTGAATAAGGGTCTGCAAGTTCAAGAAGAGAACGCTTGATATCACGTTCTAACTGGCGTAATAAAGTCGCGTCCTTTACACTACACAATCCGCCTAGTCTAATAAAAATAATTATAATATTCTAGTATTATCTACGAATAAGGGTTAGGTAACGTCTATAGAGATCTAGGAATTATTATCTTAGAAAATATTATTGGCTACCGTGGAAAGGCTTTAACCTCGCGAGTTTATAATCGCGTATTGTTGGGGAGCATAGGCTTATTAACGAGAATATATATAAATGTTAGCTTAAGGCGTACGGGTATAGACTAGTTATTAAGATATATGCGATATTAAAAGCTAAAGGAAAAATACATTAATTTAGAGTTTCTAAATCTATATAGAGTCTCGACGTCTTACTATTAGTTATTAATAATGGAATTACGAAGCTTATTATTCTTAAGTTATATCTCTAGGTAAAGAGATTAACGATTATTAATAGTATTGCGATATATAATAACGCCGATTAAGAGCGACCGTCTCGTTACTAACTAGTAATCTTTATCTTAGCTAATTTCTGAGTTTAGCTCTCTTAGATTCTTAAGAAGGGACGCCTATTTCGCTACTAGCTACTATAATACTTTTTTCATTTTCTTATCTTCGATATTCTCTTCTTCGCTATTTTTCTTCTCTTTAACTTCTATTCTCTTACGTTCTCTAGTATTTTCTTTAACTTACTTTACTACTTCTATTTCTAGCTCGGCTCGTATCTTTCTTTCGTTTAGAGGGTAGTTCTAATTAAGTCTTCCTAAACCTTTAGCTCGCTATCTAGATAAGAGATCGTTTTATACTACCGCCTTATTCTATAGAAGCCTTTCGACCTTTAATTGAAGAAAGTAAGCTAAATATTCTTTCTTACTTTCCTATAATAGATATTAAAAAAAGTTCTTAAATTTTGCGACGGTCCTTTTATAGAATATGCGTCTTCGTGCAAGGGATAGTCTCTGCTACGCAGATAGGTTGCTTGGTTGACTTTGCTGTGTATTGATCAAGTAAGTCTCTTTTCTTTCATGGGCTCCGTATCTAAATAGATGTTGATACTTATTAATGAGGAGAGGGCGCTAGTAGATAAGAACTAGTTGCTTCCCTCGAAAGGTCTATCTCGCTAATTGTAAACATGCTAATTTCTATGTGAAGGTCAAGTTCAATTGCTAATCTCTCGCTGGACGTTCGTTTTTATAAAAAGTCGATAAGTGGTAACTTAGAGATTAGACCTGTTACGACTAGAATAGCAAAATGCCGGATCTTATAGAGACCAGCTCGGAGCTTTAAGGCCTTATTGAAGATCGTTAAAAATTGTAGAGCTATCACCGCGAGGGTTATTGGTTTTGTTACTGGAACCCGCGCTAATAAATAAAATTCCAATCTTATTAGCAACGTATGGACTCGAAAGTAGTAAACTATTCCGATCTGCAGAACTTCTTTATATTATTACTTTTCAGCGCTGCCGATGTACTACGTTAAAGCGTAACTTCTGCTATCTCGATTATAAAAGACCAAGATTATACTTTGTGCCCCTATGAGTCCATATAAATGCGTTGCAAATATATTTTAATTACAAGGTTTAAGGGATGCTTCTTTTGAACGATAGTTAGTTTTCATGATCGCTGTAATTGCAGTGAGAAAAAAAAAGTTCTAGGATTCCTTATTCGTGCCTTTAGTAAGATCTTCTTTCTCTTTAATCTTATCGTCTTGCTCTTTTAGAATTTCTATTACAACTTCACTAATATTGTTATACTCTTGCTCTTAGGGATTGCCTCCGATTCTTTCGCTAATATAGTTGCGCGATATATGCAATAGATTCTAAAAATGAAAACAGTTAGCCTTGACGTTTCAATGCTGTCTATGTCTTCTTGATAATCTTACATCATGAAGGACTCTTTAATCTCTAGAGCCGACACAATGTCATTCCGATGGCAAGTCGAGTCAAAATCTTACTCTAAGTAATTTAGGCGTACGGCTGAGAGAGACCTTCTTCCTGAAGAGATATCGCCAGTAGAGCCATCTTGGACTTGGCGAGATCAACTGGAAATAATTCATTGGAATATAATCTATGTCGTCGAAAGGATATTGCATTGTAGCATAAAGTATAGAATATGGGTCGGTGTAGAAAGATAGAAAGGCACCTTCTGAAATAAATCTACTTGAATATATCTTGATGGAGATGGAAATAATTAAAGATAACTGGACTTTTATGAAAGTCACGGAGATGTGAGGACTGAAATGCAAGTGCGAGCTTATAACGATGGCGGACTGCGCGAAAGTCAAGACCTTCGCAGTTCAAAGCGAAGTGGGAGGTCTCGGGCTTTATATTCGGTCGTAGAAAGAAAGACTTCTAAATCAAGACTTCGAGTAACAGGAGAGGGGACAGGGGCAGACCCTAGGCTTTAATTGAGGTATTCTAACGTCGAACTTCTAGATGTTTGCTCATCGTTAAAAGCCGTAAGCAGGCTAGACTATCTTGAAGCTCCCGACTTCCATTTATTAGTCACGCCTTGAGGTAGGTCTTTCGAGCTAATTATTAACGAATCAAGATCGTCTATATGAAACGCGTCTTTCTTATATTCTTTCCCCTACTTCTAATAAACCCCTTGACGTTCGAGATATAATAATAGTAATATTATTTACTCGCAGTTCTTATGGTATCACAAAGCCATACTGCAAGAAAAAGGACACCGTATCTCTATCTGCATCTCCGGCCCTTTCGCGGCCCACTTTATCCCTTATTTATCTCCAAGGGATTTCGTATCTAACACGAGTCAGTCCTCAGATTTCATAATTATTCCTTCACATTCAATCTCATTCACACCCATAATATCTATTATCTAACGCTTGGCTTCTTCGTGCTCCTCTACGCTTCGAAACCCAAGGCAATCTTCAACTATAGTCACATGCAGTCCGTGCCGTACTGCGTTTGCTACTGTGAAGTGAATATCCACATCAGTTAAAGAGCCGCAAAGATAGATATAATTAATGATTAGATTTATTCGTAAAGCCTCTAGCAATGCTATCTGTTCGAAAGCGAAGTAGTGATATTTCGTCACTATCAAGTCCTTTTCCTTATCCATCACATTGAGGAGCTCGCCATATATTTCGACCCCGTTAATTCTCGCTATGTGTGACTTCACCTTTTAATTCAGATCCGTACACACTTAGTAGATAATACCTTCGTCTTTGCGGAAGTATAAAATCGCCTAAGTTAGACGGGGGACGAAATTACAACTTATAATTTAGTAGTGATTATCCGGGACGCTAAAGAAGTTATTCTGTAAGTTAATAATTATTAACATCTTTGTTTTTTGAGTTAGCGGAAGATCCAGACTAGATAATTTATTAAGTGCGATACTATTGTAGAGATTACTTTTCGAGTCCGAATTACTTATATTCGAATCAAGCTTACTTATACTTCCCGATCTTTAATCGTTCCTCTCGTCGTTTCGTAATTTACACTTAATCTTCGTTAGCGCTTCTATATTATCTTTTTTACCAATTATTCCTATTAATATAGACTCTTCTCTTATAAATATCGAGTCTAAGATAATGTTAATTATTTAATAATACCAGTTCTCAGATAGTGTGACGTATAAGAATAAATAAAGGTCGCGGGAATTAAAGAACTTTTCAACGATGATATTAGCTACAATATAGTGTTAGAACTAAAATCTCAAGATCGGTTTTAGGTTGGCAAGAGCGTAAAGTAGCAAGGGTGCTCGCGATCTATAGCGCAAGGCTACACTCTGAGATAGTGTATTAACTCGAAGGATGTATATTCTTCGAGGGTATGCTTTCCGTTGTATGTTACTGTATTATCTAGAGTAATAAGATAATACTAAACTTCTAAGCGTATTGAACTTTTTAATTTTGTGCGTTCTAATTCTATGACATTGTTTGGATTTGTGTTTGAGTTGTGTAGCCTTCGAGTTAATATATTGTATTAGGGTGTGTAGACTTTCAGAGATGAACCCAGGGAATTCGGGGGTGTCCCTACTCTCCCAGTGCCAGAATCGGAGCGTAAGGGAGGGGGCTAAAATTGAAACTTTGTTTTGGGTCCCAAAAATGGACCTGGAGGGACGGTTCGAAAATGGAGTACAGAAGTGCGAGGAAGACGAGATAAAGGGATCCAAAAGTGGAGCAGGAAGTTCAGAGATATATTGGTACTCGTCTTTGATATGTTCCTTCGCCCGTTCTCTACTAAGGACGTTGAATTAATAGGAAAGATAGAAAATGCCTTATATAGTAAAAGTAAAAGCGTAGTAGTTTACCAGAAGGAAATTAAACTTAATGAAAAAAGTAGATTAGCTAGCGTAATTATATAGCGTAGACGTTGTATTAATTATCCGTAGAAATGAAAGATATTATACTTATCGATCGACTGATCACGAACGGTGGTCTCTCAGTATAATGGAGATCGTACGTATAAATTCGATATATCGACCTTTAAGCTAACTCGAGCTTAGAAAGCCTCGTACTCGTTGCTTGTTAATATACTATCTAAAGACTTTGATTATACTATTCGTGAGGTTTCGCATGACTTAAAGGTGGAGAAACCGTCAAACGAGAGACCTAGTTCAGTCGAGACTTCGAAACGCATATAAGTGCTAAGGGATCTGATGTCGTATAGGATATATTTAGTAGTATAAGTAATGGTAACGATAGCGACGTTGGGGAAGCCGAGATAATAATTCCAATACCTACTCTCTTGATAGGGGTATCCTCGGAGTAGGCTGGTCGTTAGGAATCCTTTTTAACCGGCCAGTTGCTTTTAATAATATATTAAAGATTCTATTGTATTTTAATATATCTTTACTGTAGTTAAGTAAGGGAAGAAGTAGTAAAGAATAGAAGTAGAATAGGTAGAAGTAGAAAGATGGGGAAAAGAAGTGGGCATGCATTTAAGCCCGAAAAAAAATAGCTCCTATTTTAACCGTCGGTTATATGAAAATTCTAATATATAAATAGTAGAAGAATAAAGCTAGCACGGGTAGAGATAGTCCTATGAAGCGCAGTGAAAGGTAGCATCGCGGAAAGCAATACAGTAAAAGCCGGGACCGTGAATGCCAGAGGGCGAGGTTGCCAGAATAAAGCGCGTGCTAGAACTAGCGGGGCGTGCTAGAAAGAACTAGCTCTCTCGATCTGGTCAAGCGTGAGCTAATTACTCGACTTGGTAAGGAAGCCCCGCGCTAAAAGTGATTGAACTTCTAAAGAGTAGATCTGCCCGTCAGAGCCGGTACTCCGGAGATAATTCGGGATATTCCTTTACATCCTTGGGATCGTCGATACGTACGAGCCTATAAGAGAAACAACCAAGGCAAGATATCCTAAATCCCGAATCATCGATTTCACTTCTACTTCCATCTTCGATACTTTATCGTTTACTTTTAAGAAGTGAGAAGATACTAAATCATAGCTAGTGATCTCAGATACGTTAATTAATCGGTCTAATCCAGTCAATTAGACGAGTATTACCCTTCTCTACCTACCTCGCGGCGCGCTATGAAGCTGCAACTCGCTTTTTCATATACTTCTCACGCCCTTTCAGCTGCAAAGTCGCAAAGTTTTAATAGAAACGCCTATTAAATTCAAAGGTCTTTTTCGATCAAGAGGGTCAAGGTCACAGTCATCACTGCCGACGCTATCCCCGTTAACGCTCGAACCGTCCTCTTCACAAGCCGCCGTGCCGTCAGACTCACCCGCCTAACCATCGCAAACGATCATTAGTTCGTTATTGACTGCTATAAATACACACGACTCTCCAGCAACCATCGAAGAAGGCTAAAATTATGGCGTTCAAGTCTTATACGATAGTAACACGGAGGCGAGTGTCGATATCACCTTTTTAGACCCTATATCTTTAGAATCCTTACGGTAAAAAAAGTCTCTACGATATAGATCTTTACACTTTTAGAATCTCTATGCTTTTAGAGTTTCTATACTTCTAAGTTCCTCTCTCAAATTCTTTAAAGTCTATAATTTTAAAAATATACTTAAAGATCCCTGCGTTATAAAGGTTTCTACAAGCCTCTAATCGACGTTCTATATTTATACTCTTTCAAGAAATTAGAATATATCTTAATAATTATTATTACTAAAGATATTGCAATAGCAAGAAATCGGGTTTATTAGAAGAACCTTCAGGAGATATAAACTTATATAATGTATCACACCAGCGATAGCGTACATTAAATATCGTTTATCTCACCAGGCGTAGTTCACCTTATCAGCCGCGATGTGCACCAAAAGTGATCCACTTCATAAGTGATGAGGTATATCAAAAATGACTCACACTACGAGTAGTAATTCACATTATTAGCGATTCAACACTCTTATAACTTATTGCAGCTCTGGCGATTCACTAACTATTCATAAGGTCATGCGTAGTTAAAGAATAAACTACTCGTGGTCGGTTGAAATACTTGAATTTATCTACGCTAAAGCTAATGCTATCGTATTATTGATATCCCTAAGTAGTTATTCTTAAGTAACTCTTAAAGGTGAAACCAAGTAGATTAAACGAGTCCCTCTTAAAAACTTCCTCCTAGGTATAATCTCCTATAGAAAATACTATAGTAATAGACCTAGAAACGAGTAGTACTTCTCGTTATAGCGCTCCCCTTTAGCGAGCAGCTGGAGTCTCACACTTAGAGATTCATTACCCCGTTTACTACGGTATAGGAGTCCCTACGATATAAAATCCCCTGCGACACTAAAATCCTTACGCGCTTTCAATACATCTATTACATCTTCTAGAAACTACTCTCCTTTATTACCTAACAATCTTAGTCTTCAAGTCGTTATAGTTATTCATATACGTCTAGCTTATTATCGGCTAACTAACTTACCTAGAGTATATATATAGTCTTAATAGCGCTTAGCTGGTATTTAAGATCGTATAGCGAAAGCGTACCGATAGCTTAATATTTTAATTACGAGTCTACAAACTAAAACCTGGAGAATAAGAAGTCTTGTTACGAGTGTGACGACCACATAGGTCTACAACACCAAGTCGGCTTACCTTCCCAATCGGGGACTAGCCTCTACAGGCCTTGGCGTCCCTCATAGATATTCCTTTCTAGATAGATAGTTTCTCCCTACACTTAATTTATTCGTTACATATCATTATTAACTTGATCTAATTGCAGTTCTAATAAGTCTAACTATTTACCAAGGCTGAATACCCTAGCTTTACGAGTAACATGTATACATAGAACGAAAACGCCCGGTTACTAAGACACTAATATTCGTACCCCAGCTACTCTATATTTACCATCTCGTTATAGAATAGAGTTACTATAGTCTATCTCTAGAACATCTTCGTTCAAGTTAATATTATTACTCTAGCGTAATCGAGCTCTAGAATCGATCTATAGGGCTATTATATCTATCGCTCCCATTAATAGTTAGCAAGATATACGAAGAGTATTATCGTTAGCTTTGAGAATAGAATAAAGAAAAATTGGCGAAAAGTATTCTAGAAGTATATTGCGAATTTTTAACGACGGCGACGGCGTAGCGTATCTCTCTCGTTAGCTAATATTAGAATATTCCCTTTTCGTAAAGACTCGTACTACTACGTAAACGCGAAGAGATTAACTATAATACTACGCTTAACTCGAGATAAGTATTATCCCTATCCAGGCGGCGTTTCTATCGCGCGATGTTCTTACGTTTACGACGTTATTATACTCTTACTATAGAGAAATCTAGAAAGCTCGAGATTACGTAAGGATTTTGCGATTACGAATATAACTTCTTCTATTTCTCATTCGAAATTTTATTTATAACCTTATAGCGTCTTTATTATATTAAGCCCTTATATAGCTTCTTAATCGTTAATCGTTATATTCTTAATTCGTCGAATTTATAGGTCGCGTAGCTATTATATAGCGTCTAGATAACGAAATAGACTGAGAGTAGTAACGGCGGCGTTCTCTCTACTACCTCTGTACGCTAGCGTCGATATTTATTCTTACTTTAGCGACGCTCGATGGAGCGTGCGTTCTTTATATTATTGATACTCGTATTCGAATTTAGACTACTCGCGATAGCCTTCGATAGTAGCCAGTCTATCTCTTTCTCTCGCTATATAGTACTTCTAATAACTCTAGCGTTACGACGCTCTATTAACGTCGATAACTTTCGTGCTCTTATCTTTAGTCTAGAGAGATTTAGAGTCTTAGAAGAAGATTCTTCGTCTTCTAGAGACTTAAGAAAGATCTCTCTACCTTCTAGATATATACTTTTCTATCGCTTTTAAAACTCTTACTTTAGCTTTTTATATTTAGTCTTATAATACTTCTTCTTATTCTATTAATATCTAGAGTCTATCGTAGAATTCTTATAGTCTTTAGCTTCTAATAAGGCCTTATCGATAGAGAAAGTAGCTAGATCTCGGGCTCTCGAGTCTATAGAGCGTTTAGCGCGTTCGAGTTTCGTTCTCTTCAGCTCGATCTTAAGTTAAGTACTATAAAGTTTCTTTTTATTTCGCTAGTATATAGAATTCGTAATAGAATCTTCGTAATTCTTAGCCTTAAATAAAGACTCTTAAAACTTCTCTAATCTCTACTAATAGTCGCTATTCTTAATCGAATTCCTATAATCTTTAATCTCTAATAAAGTCTTACTAATAGAGAAATCGACTAGCATTCGAGCTATATTTCCTACTTTACACTTAACGCGATCGAGTTCGATATTCTAGAATATATCTAAATTAGTCACTTCTAGTATTACTAATCTATTAACCCGATAATAATTCTTCTTCTCGAGCTTCTTATACTCTAATCTATAATATTCTACTTTAGTCTACTAAAATAAATAATTAGAGATATATTCCTTAGAATCTTTAGCGTTTAATATAATTCTATGGCCGTAGTAATTAATTAGGGATCACGTATATCGTTTAGCGTATTTTTTAGCCTTTTTAAGGGCGTACTCTCTCTTATATCGCTAGCTGCTTTCCGATACTATATTACTATCTCTTCTATTTATCTAATCCTATTAACATTTCTATATAGCTTCTCCTCTATCTAGAGAGTAAAAATTCTATTCTAAGCGACGATTTACGTATTTAAGATTCGTAAAGTAAGAATAATAAGTCTTATTTACGAAAGAAGACTCGACTATAAGAAATAGTATAATAAGAAGAGAGAGAGAAGATAACGCTATAAAGACGAGAGATTAGATAAAAATCGAGTTAAGTTAATTAAGTAAGCGTTAGCGCCCCACGTAATGCGAGGTATTAGAAATTATAACTTACACTCTAGATTAATAATACCCCTCTACTAATAGACGACTAGACGTGTATTTTCTTAGAATCGCTAAGAGCCTACTAATATATTACTATCTTATTATATACTCTCTATAAAATTTATTATATAGATATAATAGAATTCTCTTTCTCTTATTCCTCTTTCTATTTAAAATTAAAGTAATCTTACTATTATTTCTTACTCTATTTTAATAATCTAGCCTCGTAATAATAGAATTTAATTATTTAAATACTATTTTTATCGTGAAGCCGATAGAACCAAACGCTATAATATCGCTTCGATTCGATTATAATATTAATCACCTAATATTATTTTACTTTGAAGACGATATTAGCCGTATTTTAGAATACGATAACTTAAGAAGTTATAAATATACTTTCTATATCTTACGCTCTTCGAAGCTTAAGCTCTATTTATAATTTAATTTAGAGTTAAAAGATATTATATAAGACTTCGTCTTCGGGATCGACGAGAAAAAGTATAATATCTAGCTATTAGAAAATCTAGATCTAGATAATAAATACGATATAAGTAGATAGTATTTTCGTATCGATTTCAACTAGAAGTTCGAATTTCTAAGGCTAAATAATATATTACTAACGAATAATATCGAGATAAGTGCCTCTTCGATTAATAATGAGTTTTAGTCGCTTAAGTATAATAATATATATATACTATACTCGGCCGAGTAAACTAAGATTCGAGTTAGTATACTTATATTCGAAATCTCTTTCCCTACTCGTAGTAAATATTAGTACCGTTACGATAGAAATTAGAATATATATCGAAGAAGATACGAGGATAATATTTCAAAGATCGATTCGCTAGCTATTTAGTCTACGTTAGAGATTAGGCGATTCGTATAACGCCGAGAAGATCGTCGAAATATCTATCTCTTATATAATAAGATCGATATAGACTAATTTAGAATAGTCTATAAAGCTAGTAACCCTCGTATAGGCGAGCTATTTACTACTAAATAATTTAAAGACTAAAAAACTTAGATAGAATATTAAAGCTTATATAGAAATCGTAATATCCTAGGATATTATATATGTAGGTATTATTACTTATCAAGACGCTTAGGGATTTATTAATATATTTATAGAAGTATATCGTAAGCTTTATAGACTCTATCGATAATAATAGTAGATCTATTCTAATAATAGAATATATACTCTTAGGTAATCTAACGAAATTATAAAGGATCTTGTCGAAGAAAGTAAGAACTATCCTTCGCTAGGCACTATAGACCCTTATATATCTATACAACGAGAAGAATATTACTTATCGTGATATTAAACTAGAAAATATTCTCGTACGATCTAGAACTCCTAAGTTGTTTATTAAAATATATGATTTCGGTCTATCGACGCAGTTAAGATTTCTAAAGACCTACTGTGAAATAGCACTATATACTACTACGGAGATATTTACTAGATCCTGTACTAAATTAGTAGATATCTAGGCGATAGACGTTCTCGACTATTAATTTATTAAAGATCTCCTCGTCTATTCGAAAAGATTAAATCTTAAGATATAAATTAAAGAGATTCGTTATATAATAGATTATATAAGTTATTAGAGTAATAATCTAGCGATTCTATTACTAAAGAGTATACTTAAGCTAAACTCTCTAGCCCGCCCTTTAGTAAAGATTTATTTATTACACTCGTAGATCTAGAGCGTATTATTATTCTCGTAATTAGATCTAAAGTAGATTAATATAGGGTTAAGATCTCTAGAAACGATATTAGAATAGCTAATAGAGATATAGAACCCTCCGACGTAGTTAGAGAGAGGAATATTAGATCCGATCGTACTAGGGATACTACGAAAACGCTTACAATCTTCTAAGTCTATTACTTCGAGAATATAACTATTAAAACGAGGCGTAAAGAAATTTTAGGTAGATAAGAGTCTAGAAAGTAATATTAGAGAGTTACTTGCGAAAGAGACGAATAAGTACAACCGTAGATATAGATTAATTATAAGTTCAAGACGTACTACTCGCACATCGCACGTTAGATATAAATAAAATATTACTCTTAAATCTAGTAAAAAGAATCTTTTAAGAGTATAAATTACAACGAGATAAATCGATTAAAAAGCGATCTTAAAACGAGTAAGATCTTCTCTTAAGTAAGTCCTTCTAGTCAACGAAGATATATTTAAGATATAAGATTCTTAAAGTCTATCGAACTTATAGTATATACTAATTAGTTATCGTTAAGGTTACGAGTTGGAAAGATCTGGAATAATCTAAAATATGGGGTGTCGATACCATATCATGATATAATATAATATTAAGATTATATTATTTAATTTTTATGAAATAATCTAAGAGACGTGCTGGTATTATAAAATAATCTAAGAAATTTCTAATATATGTAGGGGTATTTCATATTATATGTAGGGATATAGGAAATATACTATATATAGAAGAAGTTACTCTATAAAGAATCATACGAAAGTATTCTAATTATTATTCTAGTTATCACTTCACTTTATTATCGCTATTACTATTATTTTACTTTATTATCACGTTATTAAGCTAAGCTCGCTATCGCATTTAATATCGTGTTACGAAAGATCTTCGCAATTATCTAGAGCTTGGCGAGTTATTTCTATTACTATTAATGCATTTGATTTACTTGATTACTAGAAGAATTACTAGCACGTTAATTATAATAGTAATCTACTATCTATTCTGCGATAGCAAATTCGAGTATATATATCTACTTATGGTTTTGATATATCTATATATTTCTAATTATTATTTTAATTATCGCTAATCTATTTAGAAGAGATATATCTTCTTCGATATTATATTATCTTTATATATATTCTTTAATTATTGAGAGAAAGTTATATATCGTAATATAATTAGTTATATTTAAAATAGACACTTTAAATATAATAATACGAGATAACTATCTCTATTAGAATCGATATTATTCTAATCGAATAATTATAATTTCGCT
>MU853211.1:15853-27928 GCA_033085395.1 Xanthoparmelia taractica | reverse complement strand
TATCCCATACCTTTCGGTATGGTATTCGAAAAACTAGTCCCATACCATCAAATATACCACACCTTTCCGACCCGTAGGAAAGAATAAGGAGGCTAGGCCAAATTTGTATTAGTTTCTCAGCATAATCTCCGCCACTGCGGCCCTTAGAATTCCACAGACTTTTCAATTATCAATCCCAGATCTTTTTCATGACACTCTTTTAAGAATAAAGCTCGAAAGATATTTAATAAAGAAAGTTATCTTAATATTTCTATTAAAAAAGATATTTATATTTTTAAGAAATTATAAATTTTTTTTAAAGAATTAATATTTCTCGTTTATTATAATCTTAGTTAATAGTTATATATAAATATTAACGCTTTTTAAGTAAAGCTTTAGCGTAACTATCTATTATGTTAAAAATAATAAGATAATCTTTAATAGATAGAATATCGAGTTTATTATATTTCTTAATATAATACTAATCTTAATTAAGTCTCGCTTTTAATTTATAGAATTAAAAATAATAGAATTAATATAACTAATGCGAAGAATTAAGTATCTTATTATAACTTAGTACATCGACGCGACGTCGAGTAAATTCTAAGTAATAATATATACGAATTACTCGATAATAATCTTTATAATTAAATAAATTAAAATAATCTTTATTAATATTAATAAACTTAAATTACGATTAGTAAGAGCTTTTATATATTTATCTTAATTTAGTCTCGACGTGTAATATAAGTTTAAAAAATTTTTAAATTATTTTTAACGCTCTTTCTCGATTAAAGATAAAGAATATAAAAATATTCTAAATAAATAATATATTAAATAACTTAATATTTAACGATTTTAAGATAGTATATTATATAGTCTTAATTAAAATATTTAATAATTTTAAGTCTAGATTAAAGCGAAGCTATATTAATAATAAACGTTAAATTAGAATTCTTAAGATATTAAAATTTATTTTAATTTATTATCGATAAATAAGATATAAATAATAATTAAAGAAATTACGATTTAAACTTTATAATAAGCTTATTTATTTCATAGACGAAATTAATAATAAATAATAATTATATATCTTTAAGACTCTTTATAAGAAAATCTTTAAATTAATATATAATTATTATAATTATAGTGAATTTTATTATACGTACGATCGTATTAAGATCTTCTTATATCTATAAAAGCTCTCTCGATAACTATAGAAATATATTTATTATTATTCGAAATATTAAGTTAATTAAACGAAGAGATATTAGTCGTATAAATTACTACGCTTATTTACTTCTTCGTTAATATCTTTTTATATAATAAAAATAAACTTTATCGTCACTCTATCGCTCACACGAAGAAATAATTATAATAAAATTTTTATTATTATATATAAGTTTAATAAGAAACTATTAATTTTTTTTAAAAAAGAATACTTAAAGTACTATAGAGTAAGTTAAAATCTTTTTTATTTCGATAATAAAATATAATTAAAGAATATCTTAAGCGATTATCTTCGATCGAGATAATAAATTTATATTAAATTTCTAAAAGATATTATTTATTATATTAAGTATTAAAATATTAATTTTTACGATATATTATTCTTAAATAAATAAATAGTTAAAACGAATTAATTAGACGATAAAGATCGCTCTACGCTATTACTTAATCGTAAATTTAAATAAAAACTTTATTAATATTCTATCTTATTTTTTAACTATTTTAAATAACTTATACAATGCTTTTAGCGACGTAATATTAAACGAGATTATATATAGATTTCGTACTAACAATATTTTAAGATTATTAGTCGATCTTTCTTCGAAGAACTTCTCTTAGCTTCGTGTAATAAGACGAGAAGAGATCGAGAAGTTTATCGCTTGAATTAACGTAATAATTAAATATTATTATAACGCGCGTTATATTAATCTTACATTGAGAAAGATAATATATTTACGCTTATATAACGATTACTTTATATTTAAATTATTTGATAGAAAATTATTTATTTAACGTATTAAATCTTTTACGATTAAATATCGAGTAAGTCGTTTTACGTATAAATTAAAATTATCGCTTATTATAAAAATATATTTAATTATATCAATAACATAATTAAAGTCTTATTTAAATAAAAAAAGATCTTTTTAATAAAACTCGTAATTATAAGTTATCGCTAATTCTAATAGAAGAGTAAAAGAAAGCTAACGAATATATTATTAATAGATTGCTCGATAAGAAAATTATTCGTGAAAAGTTATATTATCTAATAAAATGCGATTAAGAAGAGTAATATAATATATAATACGTTATTAATAATCTTTAAGACGTCTTAGAAAAGATCGAGAAATTCGAAAGAAATATTCTTAATATCGCGAGATTATGATATATTTATTAACGTCGTATATCGACGAATATAATCATTTAGAGAAATCTCGCTATTTTATTATTAATAGAATAATAACGAAAAAGATCTTAAAGAACTATAGAGTCTAAATTAGAGCTTAACGCGTTTACGATTTTCATAGCAATTAATAACGCTATCGCTTCGCCGCTTCGCCACAGTGTCAGACAGTAGACTATAATAGCTAGTAAGGCGCCGTCGAGCTAAATAATAATGAAAGCGAAAGTAGCTTTATTATTATTATAGAACTATTATACAATAGCTTAAATTCCAATAATATTATTATTAGAATTTACTAATCTTATATAATCTTCACGTAACTTAGCGCGATTCTTATAACTTACACTTACCTCACTTCTTGCAATTAACTATTACTATAACTCACCTCACTTCTTACGATAATTATCACTACAACTTATCTTACTTCTTGCAATCAATTATTACTATAACTTACACACTTCTTATACTTCGCTTCTTATAACTCATACACTTTATATAAATTATCTCACTTCTTGCAACTTAATTATCACAACGCTTATAACTTATCTTACTTCTTATAACTTACTTTACTTCTTATAATTCACTTTACTTCTCATAACTTAATTATTTTAACTTTATACCTTCTATACTTTTTAGTTTTATTAACGTTTCTTTAAGTTATTTATTCGCTAAATATTATTATTACGCTTAAATTAAGAAGACGTTAATATATCTTTTACGTTAATTAACTTTAGAAATAAAGATAATAATAAAATAAATAATCTTTTAGAGAGAATTAATAGATATTCTATTATAATCGTAGCTTTAAAAATAAAGTTTATATCTAATAGACGCTAAAGAGAAGAATTATCTTAGAACGAATAATATTATTAAAATAAGTTAATTATTATTATAAAGTTATTTAATAATTATAAATCGCTCTATCTCTTAAAAAGAATAAATTTAAATAATATATAAAAAATAAAGATTATAAGCTCGAAAATAAGCGACGCGAAGAGAGCGAGATTATACTCTATTATATTCTTTATAAAAAACTTATGTATTAATTATATTAATAAAGATTAAATAAAAAAGATAAGAAATTAGAATAATCTATTACGCCATTAAATAATCTTCGAGATTTATTAATATATAAAGACGAAGAAGTAGCGAAGAAATTTCTATTAGCTCTAATTAGTATTAAGATATATAAATACGAAAATTATAAGCTAAGATTAAGTTTATTATACGAGAATTAGATCTTAGAATATAACTTTATCGCGATAACGAAAAGAGTATAAACTATATGCGGTATACTCAAATTCAAGAAAATAGAAGTTGAGGTCTTTAGCTTAACAACTATATAGATAGTAAATAAAGCTATTACTATCTTAAAGCGCCAGTATACGAAGATCGAGACGATCTCTAATCGTATCTTACTCGACGTATAATACTCTCTAATTAAATACATTTCGACGCGAAGATTAGAATAAGTCACGAAATCTTATATAATACGAGATACTTTTTATTTGAATCTCCATTAATTGATAACGAGATATTCTTTAGTAAATAAGAGAGCACGAATCTTTAGAGAGAAATTCGCTATCTTCTTCAAAGAAAGCTCTATCTTCTTCTTCGATAAGCTAAGTTCGCCCTTATAAATAAATAAACTTATAATTAATTAAGAATTGTAAAATAAATATAACGTTATTCTTAAAGATAGTATCGTTAATAACTTTATCTTCTTTAGTCTAAAAGAACTTAATTCGTTACGATAGTAATCTATTACGAAAATAGAATTATTATAATTAATAGCGCTTTGAGTCTAATTAATTACTATATAGATTAAACTCGATTAAATTAAGAAGTAATTGAATACGACGTAAAATAATTTAGAAATAATAGTTGAGAATCTATTTAAAATAGAAGATAAAATTATTTTTCTTACGATATACGTTAAAGATCTACGTTAAATTACGAAGTAGTTTATAAAAAAGCTATAGCGTGTAATTAGAATAACTTTTTAATTTATAAGTTTAATATAAGTCGAGAATTTAATTAAGAAGAATAAGAATAGATATATTAAAGTTCTTTAATTCGTTATTATACTATCGATAAACATTAAGTATATCTTATAGAAGAATAATAATATCGCGATAAAGCTACGCTCGTATCTTTTAACTTTAATAAAGCGGCTATTTAATAATAACGATAACTTTTAAGAATAAAAGATCTCTTATAACGATAATCGCGTTAAATTATAGAAAGAGAGAAATATTAAGCTTAACGACACTAAGAAACCCGATGAGATTGAGAATTGCTAACTATTCGACTCGTTTATTTGTAGCTATAAAAGCACCTCTAATATTAATTTATTTATTTTCTCACCTCGAAAACGATTAGCATTAGCATCTACTTTATTATTTATATCTATTATATTATTATTAGATGTATTTAAGTTTAAATTCCTCAAATCCCGAGTAGTAATTAAATTGCTATTCGATAATCGTGTTAATTCTTGAGCTATACGCTATTATATAAATTATTAAGCAGGCGTTTTGTGAAATATATCGCTAATAGTAGAAGATATCAAGGCGGTAGCGAGATAAGAGATCAAGTATAATATTTAGTTTATATTAGAAAGGGATATAGTCAAGTTTAATGTAGGTCTGAAGGGTCCCCGTTGACCGACGCGATCAACGAGAGCGCTGGGTTTTCTCTCGTTCCCCCGATAGGTTATTACGAATAGTATCTATCTAATACTAGTACTATGCTAATATCGAACTAGTACCTAGCGATAATCGTGACTACCTATCAAGGTACCTATCAAGAACGAAGCAAGTAGTATTTAAGTAGTAGTTTTCGTTAGAAGAAATGAATTATCTTACAACTCAATTTTTCAATATCTAATAAAAAACGACTTAGATTCTAAAAGCTCGTTTCTTGAAGCTACTTAAGATTAAGAATTTAATTAATTTAGTAATGAGATTGTTAAATTTTAGCTTTGCGTTTATGAAAAAGAGAAATAAGCTTATTATATATTCTAAAAAGAAGAATAGAATTATTACGAGTATATAGAATATACGAGGAAGCTTAGTTACTAATATCTATAGTTTGAATATTACGATATCTATTAATGCGTATAAGAATTTATTATATTAAAAGATCGAGAAGAAAAGAAAGATCGCTATAATAATTATTAATATATACTTTATCTATTTCTTGAATTAATTCTTTCTTTATTAAATAGTTTAGCACGATTTTAATTATATTCTTAATCTCGATCTTTTTCTTTTTCTCGTTTACGATTATATATTTCTTAATAATTCTTCGATTTATTTTATTAATAAAGTCGATATTATAACTCTTTTTAATTATTAAGTTCTTTTATAAACTAATATAATATAATCTATATAATAAATAATAAAATAAAAGTTTATAACTTTGGTTTTAGATAATTTCACGCCTAGATAATCTATATATACTTATTTATAATGCTAGCTTATATAGTATACTTTAAGATTTCCTACACGTAGCTAACGAAATCTCTTCTATCTTCTATATTTTTAAAAAATATATATATTTAGTAAGTTAATTTAAAGTCGAGAATATAAAGATCTTAAATTATTTTTATAGATAAATAAGAATTCGCTTATGTTTATTAGATAATTATATTATTATATTTTCTTATTCTATAATAGAGTATTCAATTATTCAAATAGTATCGATTCTCTAAAATAAGTCGAAATATTAAATCGAATTATATTCTCTTTCTTAATAATAATATAATCTTTTATTCTATAATAGAAAGAGTATATTTCTTAATAGATTATTTCTTTATTACTAAATACGATATTATTAGCGTTATAGAAATCTTTAAGATTCGAATAAAAGAATTTTAAATCGAATACTCGAAAGCTTTCTAAAGATTCTCTCTATATATTTTAATTAAGAAGTTTCTATAATTTTAAAGATTTAGATAAATCTAATAATCTAGAATTAATCGTATTTATAAGCGTCGCTTATATAATCTAAATTATAATATTCTATATTATTTAATTAATTTTATTTATAGAAGATAATACTTTAATTATTTTTTTAATTAAAGAAGAACTTTAATAATAAATAAAATCTTCTAAGATTTCTAATATTAATTTAATTTTTTATAAAGATAATTTAAAGCTTAAAAAATTATTATGTAGATTTAATTATTATTAATTTAGAAGTCTTCTCGATTAAATATTACTCGCTTAATTTCTTAACAAGATTTATTAATAATTTCTTAATTGCTTTTAGACTAAGAGTTTTCTTAATAAATAAAGAATTCTAAAATTATTATAATAAGCGTATATTTTATTTGAAAGTCTTAAGAATAATATATATAACGAAACGATTAAGAATTTAGAGAGATAATTAAGAATAAGTTTTTATAAACTTAGATCTTATCTTAACTCGTTCGTTTCTAATTAAATAAGTATCTCGATTAATCTAAAAAGATTAGATATTAATTTTCTTAATAATAAAGATTAATTAATATATATCGTTCGTAAAAATATTTAAAGATTAATATTTAATTTTTAAGAACTTAATAAGTTAAAAGATTAAAAAGATTATATTATAAAAAATAGAATTTACCGAAGAGAAAGTTAAGTCTATTATCTTAATTCTCGATTTTATAAAAGTATAGAATTAAGAGATAATTATAAGTATTAAATATTAAAGGAAAAAGATAAGAATAAGATAAAGAGATTTTAAAGAGTTAATAAAAATTTCTTATATTCTTTTCTTAATAGATTTTAATATTCTTTTCTTATTAATTAAATCTATAAAAACTTCTTTTAAATAATAAAATTAAAATAATTCTTTAGTATAATAGAATATAAAAGATACTTAAATAATAGAATAATTAAAGAGTAAAAGAAAATTCTAAATTATAAGATAATCTCGAAGTATAGAGTAATCTTAGAGTATAATATAGCGAATTGTAAGAATTTAATAATTGAGAAAAATAGTAAAATTTTAAAAAGAAATAAATATAGAAAATTAATAGATTAGAATATTAAGAATAGATAATTTTAATATTTATCGAAATTAATATAGAGTGAAAAATAATTTTAGAATTAATAAATTCGAAAGAATTAATATTCAAAAGCTAATAATTAAATTAAAATCAGCGATGCTTAAGACTAATATCTTAGATCGAAACCAAAGGCGTTATTATTAAATATTAAGAATATACGGATTTAAGAAATCTTAAATCCTAGTTAATGAAACGAGTAAAGAAAGCACTAAAGTTAAATCTTGATAAGTGTATTATGTGTGTATTGTTCTATCTAGAATGACTTGGTTAAGATACTTAAAAATAATAGGAACGACACTAGTATTTACTTGGCGTCTGCTTGGCATTCTAAATCTCCTGAATCTTAACACTCAGACGCGTTATTCTCTTTTTTAACTCTCTTATTATTTCTATTATCGTTATTAATATTCTTATTATTAATAATATTAATAGATATTAGCTATATAAGTTTCTTAAACTCTTCGCGACTTGTTATTTATTAAAACGAGTATTCTTTTATCTCCTCTTAATATAGAGATATATTATTTAGAAAAAACTATATTACGATAGTATATCTATAATATTAGTAGTAGATTCGTCGAAAAATATCTTATAATTATATATAGATACTAAAGTTATCTATTAAAAGAAAAGCTAATTATTCTATTAAATTATTAAACTATTATAAATACTCTTTTATAATTTCGCTAACTATTTAAATCGTAATATTATATCTCTAAATAATATCTAATAATTTTAATCTCTTAATATTAACTACGCGAAAATAAAGAGAATATATAAATTTATTTTAAAAGATATTAGATACTAATTTAAAGCGAAGTATTATATAAATTTATTAATAAACTATATAGAAAGCTTATAAGTTCTCGTAATATTATAAATTAATATAGTTATAATATAGATATTATTCTACTTTTAATTACTTATACGCTTAGTTTTAAAACTTCTATTAAATAATATCTTTTAGAAATAATCTATTTTATCTAATATCTTTAGAATTATAAAATATACTAGCTATATAAATCTTAATTATAATCTTAATCTTCTAATTACTATAATGAATAATATTAATCTCGCTATATTTATTTCGTTATTTAATATTATAATAATATTTAAAGTAAGTAATCTAGTTTTTAAATAGCTTAAATATTAATAAATCTTAATATTAAAATAAATCTTTTTAGAATTATTAAGTCTTTTCGTAGAGAATTACGTCTATAAGTAAATTATTATTAGTCTCGTAACGTTATTCTTACTTAATTCAAGTATTTTTAAGAATCGTCTAATTAACTTTATAAGATCTATAAGAATTCTTTTATATAAGAATTGATTTCTTATTAAAATAAATCTATATTTAGAAGAGAATCCCGCTATAGATTAAAGAACTTAATATATAGCTATATATCTATAGTTACTAGTAACTAACGAACTATAAAGATCATTTTTCATTAGAATTATTATTATATTAAGTTCATAAGATCTTTTTTAATTATTCTTAATAGTCTTTTATCTCTTCTTAATTAATAAAATATTTATATTAATTTTATTATAAATTAAAAATTAATTTCGTTATAAGTAATAACGAGATTTTCCGTTATTTATATAAGAATTTTTAGAAAATCTATGGGATTATTTAGCTAAAACGAAAATTTCGTTATATTCGATTTCGTTATATCGAGAGTTAATTATAATTAAATCTTATAACTTAATTAAACGAGTTATATTTAGAAATTTATTATTAAATATAGTATATAAAAGAGTAGAGAAACTTTTATCTCTATAGTTATAAAGAAGTATTAAATCGCTAAAGAAGATTTTTAAATAATCGATGTTTTTTATATTATCTATTAGTTCCCTTTTAGCACGCTAATATATACAATATTAAATATTAGATTAGATATTATTTATATTATTTTAATAATATCTCGATATAATTCTAACTCGAGTCAGTTCTATGAAAAGATTATTAAATATATCTTTCGATATCTTAAATAAATAAATAATTATTAATTCGTCTTTCGAGAAGATTTAAAATTTTTATTCGAATATATTAATATTAATTAAATTAGCGATTAAGATATTCAACGTTTTACTTTTAAGTATATCTTTAATATAGATAGCGCTATAATTAATTAACTATCTAAGCGATAATTTATTATAGCGCTTTTAATTTATAAAGCCGAGTATATTTATTAAATATAAATTATTAAGAAAATCGTTTAGCTACGTAATCTTCTTAATTAGCTTAATCTCAATAATCTAATTATTAAGACGATAATAATTTATTATAATAATTAAAGTATAATAATTTTAATTAATAACTTCTAATTCTATATACGTATCAAGTATTTTAATATTTAATATTATTATATATAAAAGTAAGTTATTATCGAAAACGTTATTTTAGAATATATCTCTATCGAAAGATAAATAATTAATAAGCTTATTAAGATTTTATATAAAGATAAATTTAATCGCTTTTAAGATTTAATTAGATTAAAACTACTTTTTTAAAGAAGCTATATCTTAGAAAAGTATTTATTTAAATTTTATATTTCGAGTAATTAATTTAACGCTTCTAGAGTTACTATATTAAGTTTAATTTTATTTCAACTTATTACTTAGATTAAATTAGTAATCGAAAAGATATAAAATAATATAAGATTTAGCCTTAAAATAATTTACAAGAACTTTTCTTTCCTATTTTTTAAGACTTTAAAAATTTTTATCTTTATAATCTCTTAATATTTTTTAATAATTTTTATAGAGAGTTTATACGCTTATATTATACTTTAGTTTAAAGTTTTAAAAATTTAAATTTAATATTAAAATAAAAAAGTTATGAAATTTTTTTTTTCGTCGTCGGAAATAAAATCGAATAACACTTATTCGATTTCATAATATTATATCTTTTCGACCTCTATACTAAATAACTATTATTATTATTATTATTTATAATTATTACTACGATTATTAAATTAATAGAGTTTTTTTTTAAAAAGCTTTAGTTTATATAAAGATTAGCGTTTAAATACTTTACTTCTATTCGTCGTCGCTATTAATTACTATTATTAAGTTTTATTCCTCGAATAACTTTCGCTTAGAGATCTTATAATCGATTAGATATACCTAGAAGAATTTATTTAATTATTTTATTTTATTTATATATATATTCTTTATTTATATAATTATTAATTTTTAAAAAGAAAAAATAAAGTATAGTAATTAATATAATAAAAAGAAATTATTAATATATCGCGTTCTAGAAGATAATAAGATACTCGAAGATATAGATATAGAGAATATCGCTATTATTCTTAAAATAAAGAAACGCGATAGCTTAAAAGAAAAATACGATCTAATCGATATAGACGTAGAAACGAAAAATAATATATTAAGAATATATAATTATTATTAACGAAGTAGATAAAGATTATAAAGAAAATATTAAAAGTATTTAAAGCTTTATTAAAAATAATATTAAAAGAGATTCGAATTTAATATTAAGTGAGTATAAAGATTATATAGTTATATATATAGTATTAGAATAAAGAAATCGCGAAGCCACGCGTAAAATTATAGAAGAAGAAAGCGCGATATATCGATCGTAAAGAGAAGAAGATATAGAATTAGATTAATACATTAACGCGTTAAAATAATCTAAATAATAAATAAAGTTAAGAAAATTTATTTAAAACGTCTAAAGTAATAATATATCTTAACGCGATAATTTAAATAATTTAATCTAAGAATATTAAAAGATAGAGATAGCTCTTAATAAGAGTAAAAGATAAAAAATAAAAAAAAATAAAAGAAATAATAGAGAAGATTCTAAAAGAGCTAAAGAATATATAATAATAGAAGCTAAATATCGCGTAATTAAAGTCTATACGCGAGCTTTATAATAATAATCTTCTAATATAAATAATAAAAATAAAAATAAAAAAAAGATTAAAGAAGAATATAATTTAGTTTATAAGATAATATATAAATTATATTTAATTATTATATATAATATAAAAATTAATAACGTTAATATTTATATATAACTAGAAATTAAAAAAAGATTTAAAAAGAATAATTAGAGATTATACTTAAATTTAAATATTATAAGAATACGATAGCTATCTAATACTTATAAGAAAAAGAAGTATTTATTATTAATATTTAATCTCTTAATTTCGAAGATAGCGAATTCTTTAATAAAAAATAATCTAATTAAAATAAAGAAGATAAAGAAAATAATAAGATTTAATTAGATAATCTCTCTAATTCGATACTATAGATATTAGATATATAGATATATAATAAGAACGTATAAAAATAAGATAAGATATACGAAATGCGATTAGATATATAATATTCGTATCTATAGCGACTTAAACTTACGCTACGTGTAATAGAAGAAGTTATATCGCGTATAATATAAACTACTTATTTAAGATTTAAATAAAAAAATATATAATAAAAAGATATATAATAAAAAGATATATAATAAAAAGATATATAATAAAAAGATATATAATAAAAAGATATATAATAAAAAGATATATAATAAAAAGATATATAATAAAAAGATATATAATAAAAAGATATATAATAAAAAGATATATAATAAAAAGAT
>MU853211.1:0-15753 GCA_033085395.1 Xanthoparmelia taractica | reverse complement strand
ATATATAATAAAAAGATATATAATAAAAAGATATATAATAAAAAGATATATAATAAAAAGATATATAATAAAAAGATTATTTTATAAATAATATTAATAGAGAATAAATTAAGAAAGTTTAGAAAATATAAAGAATATAAAGAATATAAAGAAGATAAAAAGAAAAATAAAAGCGCTAAAAGTAGAGATTTCTTTAAAGAGAAATAAACTTAATAAATTAGAGATCGCGTTTTAAATAAGATTTAAAGAGTTTAAAAAAATAAAGATAATAATTTAACGAGAGAGAGTCGATATTAATTTAGACTAAGCTCGCTAAGATTTATACTTTTCAAGAGAAAATAAGATAAGAAGAGTATAATCTATAAAGAAGAAATAGCTAAAGTATATAAATATAGTATTTAGATCTATATATAGCTAGTAATATATAAGTAGAAAGCGATAAGGTTTTTTCTTAATAGTATATACGTAAGATAATAATATCGAGCGATTTTCTCGCTACGCAAGAAATTAATAATATAGAATCTTATAATTATCTTTTATACTTTAGATAGATACGCGTATAAATTAATTATTAATTTTTAATATATATTTATTAAACTTAAAAGAAATTTTTTAAATAATCGTTTTTTAATTTAAAATAAAATATTTATATAAAATATTAAATCAAATATTAATATGTTTCTCTTTTTAATATAATTATTTTTAAATTTTTAATTAATTTATTCTTTTTATTTTTAATTATTTATATTTTATAAAAATAATATTATAAAAGAAAATAAAGAGAAGAATATTTTCGCGCTAATTATATTTAAATTTTAAAATCTATTAGCTTTAAATCTTATATAAGTTACTCTATATTAATTATACGACGTTTGTATTTTACTTTAATTATTCGACTTTTATAGAAGAATTTTAATTAGATAGCGCGGGTAAAGAAATTAGCGTTCGTAATCATTATAATTTATTAGCGAATTACTTAGATCGTGGATACCTTGGTCATTTCCTATTATATTTCTAAGACTATTTCTTTTAAATTATAGAGCTTAGTTTACGCTCTCAAATAAAATAGCTATTATTAATTTTAGTCTTATAGTTATTAAAAAATATTAAATTAAGTTATTCGACGCTTTCGAAATTAGCCTTCGGAAAACCTTCCTAAAAAATTAGCGCCCGCAATCATTAAAAATTTGTTAGTAGAATACTAAAATTTCCAATAACTTTCTTATTTTTTTTATTTTTTTTTTATTTTTTTTAAAAATTTATAGAGCTTAATTTACGCTTTTAAATAACGTAAAAATTATTAGATTTAGTCTTATAGTTATTAAGATAATTATCGAAACGTTCGTTTATTAAAATATGAATATATATTCATATAGTGAGATTAGGGAATAGAGGGTTTACAAAGGATACGCTCGAGAGTGAGTATTAAAATTCGGGTTTCGTGACTAGATCACGTGACACGCTAAAGCGTGCCTTATGATCTCGCTTTCCTAGCTAGTACTCCTTAGCTAATACAATTACTATGGTCCTACCCCTTATTTTGACAAAATCCCTATAATTAACAAATTATGCTTTAAAGGACCCTAAGTCAGCCTATCAATACAAAAGTCGGCGAACTAAACTCTAGCTTCCACGGAATAAGAATTGCATATCCTCAGGAGTTAATTTCTCCATAGCCACCTGATCGTTATTGATGGTGCCATTGATCATGTTCGCCTTCTTCTCCTGTAACATCACTATGCGTGATTCAACCGAGTCCTCTATACAGAGACGGGTGATAACACCTTTCATACGAGTCAGTATCCTCCTAGAGCACAGGTTGCGCCATCAAAGATGCCATTGCACGTCAATCAACAGTAAGGGTTGGAGCAACATCCTTGGGAAGCACTTACAAGGACGCTTCTGGCCAATGCGGTGACAGCGATCAGCGGACTGCCACTCGGCGGCAGGGTTCCACCAACTAGGTATCCGTTAGCTGACACGCATAGGTGTATGGTAATTTGCTACTCACGGGTCGATGATGAATACCCTTGATGCTTCTGTCAGGTTCAAAGCCACACCTCCTGCCTTCAGTGAAACGAGGAAGACCTCGACGTCCGTGTTATTCATGAAATATTCAATTGACTTCTGGCGCTGAGCTGGACTCATGCTGCCATCTAGCATCACAGTGTTGAATCCGGCACGACGAAGACGCCATTCAACCAGCTGTAGCATTGACGTGAACTGTGAAAAGACAATTGACTTGTGGGTTTGCTTGTGGCTTCTCAGCTTGTAGAGATCGTGAACCAACATCTCTATCTTGGTGGAAGAGGTCCAGTCCTCCATTTTGATACGATTGATGATAGAACTCTTCTTCACGTTTTCTTCATCCTGCTCGATGTCCGGCTGATCGAAGTCGATGGTCAAAGGGATATGACATCGCGGGCAATCTGGCGTCTCGTCTTCGAAAGATCTTACGTAGTCCTTTGCGCATTTCCGGCAGAACTCATGATGGCAGCGCGAACGAATAGGTTCTTCAGCAGTTTCATCGCATATACTGCAAACCAGGACGTTCTGTCCACCTTGCGCGTGCTTCTTTAGAATCAGATCAGGATGATTTGCTATCTATTGACGACTTAGATCTCGCAAGATTATGTAGAACAAACTGGGTAGAAGACCTACCTGACGCATCTGCATGATGAGGCCAAAAATGTTCGCGTAGTTGTTAAGCATGACACCGCGACTCACATAGGTATCAAACTGTCTGGTGGTGTTGGACATGATGCTGGAAGAAAAGTCTCGCTCGATCTCGCCGAAGAATTCATTGTGAATGATGACTTCCTTAGGTGGAAGCTCCATGGAAGCAGTATGATCACGTTTCATACGTCGCAGCATGATGCGATCAGTGATAAGACGTAGCTTGCCAAGTGCAGCTCGTCGAAGCGCATGGTCGTCCCCTTGAGTAATAGGATTCAACAGCTCTTGGTTGAAGATAGAGACATGGTCAAAGCCCGTATGGTTGCAAGTCGTGCATTTCTTCGCTTCGTCTTGTGACCAATGTAGCTCTGCACATTTGCACTTCTTGCAAAAATAGCACGCAAAAGGCGTAATCTGGAGAAAGCGCAGCAGTGAGAAGAATTCCCCAATGCGGTTTTGTACAGGTGTACCGGAGAGGCACCACTTGTAATCTGCCTTGAGTGCGAAGCAAGCTTTGGCAACTGCACACGAATCAGCAAATGGAAGACGTCCGCTAAGTTGTAGTTTGTACCTCCAGCAGTCCGTGTTTTGATGTTGTGTGCCTCGTCCAAGATTAGTCGGTGATAATAAATGGTATGAATCTTGCTGTTTTCTTTGATAAGGCCGTCATCGCGTTTCCAGCCCTTTAATTCTTTGCGATACACCGATTCGAGCCCTGAGTAAGATATCATGATTACATCGAAGCCTCTGAGGTCTTTCACCCTCAAGTTCTTGACTTTTGGATTCGAATTGTGATATATTAAAACACGCAGTTTCCCATTCGTGTATTCATTGATCTCGCTCTGCCACTGCATGAGCGCGACCGGAGGCTGTGACAAACGGTCAGTGCCATGGACTACAGCCAGCGCAGTGATACACCCTCAAAACGATAAACAGCAGAAGGATCAGCAAGGTACAAAACGTAGCAGAACTCATGCATTGAGAACTCGAGGTTCTGGAGCCTTATTTGTGAGAGCTCCACGCCTTTGTGGGGTTCAGCCAAAACGAAGTGACTGTCCATGTGAACTCAGGGTGATTTGGGATCGTCGGCGCGGTGGCCTCCTCCACTATGCACGACCTGTGGCTCGATCTTCCAGCCAAGAGGTGGCGGCAACTGTATTCTCCATTACAGAATTATATGGCTATGTTTTTATCAAAACCAAATGTGGAGGTGAGAGAACGATCGAGGAAGAGGGCTGGTTGCTGTGCAAGAAAAGAGCGCCGAAAACTTACAACGACGACCAATGTTGGATCTTTTGCCGGATAATCGGACATGATCAAGGACACAGCCTGTATAGTCTTGCCCATTCCCATTTCATCACCGAGAAGACCCCCTTTCCATTGAGATTTCTCCTGCTTTACCATCCAGTCCAAGCCTTCAAGTTGAAATGATTTAAGCTTGCGCGTGATCGTGTCAGGCTGCACAGCTTGCGTGGGCTGTATTAAAGGCACGGCTTCGAGGTCTGTCCAGATGGTCTTAATCTCAGGATGCGCTTTCTCTAGCTTCTGCCGCTCTCTTGCAGCCTAGGGTATGTCTTAGATATGGATGTGGGATCGAAGGTAACTCTGAACATACCCTGTCTTCAGCGCCTCTCTGCCAAGAGCGTCTGCCACGAGTGGCATTGGTAGCTTGGGTAGACGGGGCCCTTCTACGGCCAGTAGCCGGGATGGCACTTGGCGCTGGCGCTGAGGTGAAATTGCATGCCGCCGCAGCTGTCGTCAGGCTGTTTTCTGTACCGAGGATATCACCAGTCTCTCCATCAGCATCTTCAGAGTCTTCAGATGCATCTGAAATATTATCAGAGCTGAAGAGGGACACATCGTCGCTATGATTAGATAGGTCAGAGTCCTCGCTGTCGAAAACCCCACGGGATGTCCTGTCTGTGATACACCTGTTTGCAGAGACGCGAGAAGCTCGAGATCGTAATGATGTTCGATTGTTTGTCTTGATTCTCTTGTTCCTGGGCACAGGAATTTCTAAAATCTCGTCTTCGTCAAGGGACTCATCTTGGGACGAATCGCCGTCCATATCCGCGGTTACAGTCTGAGATAGCAAAGCATTGGGGCGTCTTCTACCGGACCATCCGGGTGTAGATATATTGGGTTTTGGGAGGCCGTCCGAATCTGGCGAATGTTCTGGGCTTAAATCGGAGAGCAAAGATTCTTCGGAATCGTCAACTAGAGCATTTCGTGCTCGTCTAGGTCTAGAAACCAGGTCTTGATCCTCGCCGTACTCTTGCTCCTGTAACTCTTGTGCCAAAAGTGCATCAGCTTCCATGAGCTCGTCAACTTCCAGGCGCTTCCGCTTTCCTATGAATGGTTCCTTGGCCTGATAAGAAATTATGTTGCTGCTCATCCTACTCGGACGTTTCAATGATCGTCCTTCTTTTATCAGGGAATCTGCCGGTGTCACAATCATGCTCGTGCCTGGTGTGTCATAATCGCTTGACTGATCGAGAACGCTGGAGAGGGAAGAAGCGACCGATGAGCGACCATTCACAGGAATCACGACTTTGTCCAGTATTTGTTCATGGAGCTGATACCGATTGGCAGACAAGGGCTCTTCAGCCAAGTCCACGTCTCCAGATTCCGCGGCCGCAGACATTGTGGGTTTGGATTGCTTTGGTGGCCTGCCTGCTTTTCGACGGGGAGACGGCAATTCCGATTTAACAGCTAATTGATAGTCAGTCTAATTTCGAAATACACCAGCAAATGACCAAGCAGAGGCTCACGAAGACAGGGTGACGCGGTTGCTGTCGCCCTTGCAGCTGCGACTTTCTTGGCCATGACCTGATACAAAGTAGAAATTAAGGTCTGAGGCTCTTTGCAAATGCTCTCTGTACGAATCACTGCATTAATTACTTGCAGAGAGGGTTGAAGAGTTAATGATTTAAGAAGTTGTGAGTCTAGGATTATTTTTTAGGACGCAAACGCGTTTGGACGGCGCGTACATTTAGCATATTCAAAATCCATGCGAGTGCTTGGCGCTGCGCGAACTATATAAGCCTTAACATTAACTTGTTAAGAAAGATCAGCTATTCTACGAGTATATTCAATAGTCAACACGAAGTACCAAAGTCTACGTACTTTTTCACTACTGAGCGCTATGCCAGAATAATGATAAAAATAGTAATCGAGATAGATACGTAATAACAGAGAGATACGAGGGCTAAAGAAACTGCCTAGACTTTAGTATAGCTTTAATTTTAGACTTAATTTAACAATCCAGCAGGTATTCGTTGCTAGATCCTGCTGAATATTGTCGCTACAGTAGAAAAACCAGTGTGCGTGGAAGTTTTGCGCAGCGCCAAGCATTCGCATGGATTGTGAATATGCTAAATTACTAAGCGCGTAAAGTTGGTATAATCCAATTTGACGGCACAATCTCCCCTGTAGTTCATATCCGGATGAAGAGGTTCCGTAACCATACCTACCTTGCTTAGCTGTATAGATGTACTCCTTACTACTAATCGCAGTCTGTGGTAATAATAATGTATGTTCAAGGTCCCACTGCCAAACCTCAAATGTTAATGTTGAGGTCCAGGGCAGGACGAAGAGCAGCAGGCAATCAGATCAGGGGACCCCAATCAGCTCTTACTGACTTTCTCGCCTCGAACAACATATCCGCTGCTCAAATTTCTGCAGACTACGAGCGTCGCCAGAGGGAAGCTCGGCAGCAACAGGAACAGGCGGCAGCCGCGAACGGCGAGTCAGTTGATCAATATGACAAGGAGGAACGTATAGAGTCTGCGGCTCAGAAGAAGAAGAGAAAGCGGCAGGAGGTGAGGACCCTAGCCAAGGTCAAAGAGAGTAAAGGCCACAAGCGCCAAAAGAAACGTGCGGACGAAGGCTCTGCTGGGGAGAATGACGATATCGCATGGGATATGTATACAAAAAAGAAGCCATTGCCTGGCCAGCTGGAGAACTGTGAGATCTGTGAGAAACGGTTCACTGTCACAGCATACAGTAAGACAGGCCCAGATGGCGGACTCCTTTGTACCAAATGTTCGAAGGAGCAGGAGGATCAGAAGAAAAAGTATCAGAAGTCAAAGAAACAGGTTGTGAGTCGAGACAAACGGCGACATATTCAGAGCAACCTGTTGGATGGTATCGTCCAGATCGGTTCCAAGACTCTCCAAGAGCTTTGCATCAAGGTAGCGTTCACTGATGCAGCCGTTTCTTAGCACGCATTAAGACTCTAATCCTGTACAGGAAGTTGCGAATAACATCCATGAAGTCGACGAGTTTGGTGACCTGCCGCAATCTCTACTTAATCGCTTGAGTCAGATCCTATCCAAGAGACGTGTCATCACTTCTCGAACGATCGACCTTTTCCTTCGTCCCGATCTTGAGACTATAGATGTCTATGACTGTGGCAGTAAGTACGCTTGTTGTAGTTACAGAGAGTGGCTGACGTTTAATAGAACTTGAGACTGAGGATTACATCAAAATGTTCTCGGTGGTTTCAAAGGTACAGAATCTTAATCTACGAAACGCCGGGCAATTCAAGGACGAGGTTCTCGACTACATTATTGAGCGTGATGTTCCCATCAGAAGTTTACAGCTTGAGGCGACGAATCTAGTGTCCGAGGGGAAGTGGGCCGAATTTTTCGAGAAACTTGGACACAGGCTCGAAAATGTTAAGTTGTCTTGGCTCGATTACTCCATGGACGACGATACTTTCAGGGGTCTGATTCGTCATTGCCCTAATATCAAGCGCTTGAAGATGAAGAAATGCTTCCGGCTTGGGGACGTAGCTCTTAGGGCGATGACGGAGTTGATGCAATTGGAGCATCTGTCTCTTCGCTTTCCAACTGCAACTACGCCGGGCGTCCTCACCAATTTGATTTCGTCCGTCGGTCCAGGTCTTCGTACACTGTCTCTTGAAGGGTTCAGCGATGCCGATGATGATACTTTGTCCATGATTCATTCCTCTTGTACCCAGCTAAGCAAGCTACGATTTACCGAGAACGATCTTTGTACTGATACCGGCTTCGTATCTCTATTTGCTAATTGGGCGAATCCGGCCCTTGCCTTCATCGACTTTTCCAGCAACCGTTCTATCGATTATGCAGCACCTGACGGCCCCGAATCTCCCGTCGGTCTTGCATCTAAGGGATTTGAAGCCTTAATGGGACATTCTGCGTCCCGACTTGAGCGATTAGATATCAGCTCATGTCGGCACATCACCTACGAAAGTTTTGCTAAAGTCTTCGATGGCAGGAAGAAGTACCCGGTCCTCAAGGATATCAACATATCATTCTTACCGAAGATTGACACATCGGTAGTCGCTGGAATGTTCAGAAGCTGCCCGGAACTGGTCAAAGTCACAGCTTTCGGGTGTTTTAATGTGACCGAAGTGGCAGTACCGAAAGGAGTAGCTCTCATCGGAGTGCCGAATGCGCAAGACTCGATTGTACAGGAAGGCGATTTTGACGCTGATCTTTGGCAAGATCGAACAATGTGAAATATGAAAAGTAGCGCTAATTGAGCCGACAAACATCGACGCGTGCAAGTAGCCTAAGCCTCGATTGTGTTTCCTTTGCTATTAGCATATTAGTAAATAGCTCTCAACGGCTTCAGAAACAGGGGAGGTAAAGAATCTCGTTAAGGGTTATGTTTTCTAAACTCCCAGTCCTCAGAGCCACGTATAGAAAACAAGTGAAGGGCAAAGTGCCTGACAATGACAAGAGGTCGATATTCCTACCCAATACGAGAAATGGCAGAGAGTGAGTGGGCACTACGTATTAATGCAACCCAAAGACGGACAGATGTCTGATACATGGATAGAATACCACTCCAATCTTAAGACCCCAGCTGATAATGCTTAGAGAGTAGCTGGACGGAAGTACCTCCACACCTCCACGCTTCTTTGGTATGTTTGTGAACTTAGACATGCCTTATTGTAATACCATGATTGTCTATCTTTCGCTATTCTTAAAAACACTTTCATAAACCACTAAACTGGACACTCCCTCAGATAGGACATCACGATGCGTTCCCAAGTCACTGTTTGGCTCGTACATAGTTGTCGAAAGTTGGCAATAATTCACACTGGATGTCTGATTTCAGTCGTGCCGTCTCCTGACCCAACCATCCAGTTCAGCCTCTTTATTACCCTCCGAGACGATCGTTTCCTCGGCCTCCGGAGCAAGAGGACTAAAGGTATCTACCTCTTCGACCTCATCCTCGTCTTCCTCTTCAATGATCTCGCCGCTAGCCCTTCCACCAGCGCTCGCACTTCTGCTGCCACCCATACTGGAATCTCTTGGGCCGCCGGCGGAAATGCCACCACTACTGTTACCGATAGAGAGCATAGGACCCCGAAAAGGCTTTTTCTTTCGCTTTGCGAAGACAAGGGCGCTAGAAGAAGCAAGATTGGCCGATTCATTGTAATGGGGCATAGCTCGCACGAGGCGTATGTTTGACGGGAACGCTGTCACGATAGGGGTAGCAGGAAGAACTTTGACAGAGGTGTGTGGAGAACGTGAAGTTTTGGAAAAGGGGATAGAAGAGTGGACCGAGTTGGACGTAGACGACGTAGAAGACGCTTTCGAGTGGGTATGAGCGTGATGAATGCTGCGAATGGAGGATACTGACGAGGAGGTAGACTTGCGGCCACGGAGACCGCCAGAAGAGCGGCGGTAGGAGGACCGAGGGGTCATTGGAGCAGGAGATACAGACGACCTATGTCTGGAATTTGACATACCAGGCCGAGGATATGAAGCGCCAGAAAGCTGGCGTGTAGGCTTGGCAGGTGATCGGCTTGGAGTCCCATTATTTAGCGTACGGCGAGGTTCGATGGGACTCTTTCTCTCCTTTGGAGAGTTTCTGAGCGTCGAAGTATCGCTCCTAGAGACGGGAGATTTGGCTCTTTTGGCAGACTCTATGAACCAATGCTTGATAGACGCCAGCTGATGGAAGAAGGCGTGTTGACGACGACGATTAGGGCGTCTCTTTACCATACCATTGGGCGGGGCGAGAAGGTCAGGATTCGTAGAGACCAATTGGAGTGTGCTACCTGGACGGGATCTCTTCCTTTCTTTAGGAGGTGGAGGTGGTGGTTGGCGCTGAGAGGAGCTCGCTGAACGTGAACGTATCGAGTCCTTTTCTATTGGCGGAGGAGGCATAAGGGATCCAGGCGAATCCAGAGTACTCCCTTCAGGCAAGAGAGGAAGCTCGGGAAGAATGAGTTGAGCTTTATCTCCTTCAGTACAGTCCAATTACTCGTTCAGTCGACTTACGCGTGGGTGTGCTGCGCCTCTCCCGCCTACCCCGACTTCGTGAAACGTCAGTGCTGGGGGAAGCTGGAAGACATTCTTCATCCACTTCTCTGAGAGGTGCTGCTATGCGTTCTAAACGACTGCTGGCAGCGCTAAGCCTCTGGAGGTTATTCACCTCCATCTCCTGCTCCCTCCGCTTTCTTTCCCTCCTCTTCTCTTTACGCCCCTCTTTCTCGATCAACAAGGCCCACCAGCCGGCCAAGGCATCGCATCGCTGCGCAAGAACATTTTCAATGACCTTTTCCATATCGACTCCAGCACTGCGCATACGCTCCAACGTCTCTTTTTCCAAATGTGTAGTAAATGGTAGGGGTTGACTCACCTTTAGAATAGCTTGCTGATGCGGAGCGTGCTCTGAAAGAAAGGGATTTGTCAAAATATCAGCTATTCCAGGTCGAAGGAGCGGTCTTTTCGACAGGAGTTGGCTGACAAGGGATTTGGCATCCAGTGGGAAGGTGTCAGGAAAACTCGGCTCGCTCGCAAGAATTCTATGCTTTGTAACCATTTCATCGTCATCATCAAAGGGTAGCTCTCCGGTCAGTAATGCGTAGAGTATGATCCCAAGGCTCCAAACATCAACCTTTTCCCCAGCGTATTTTTCTCCTTTCAGCATTTCAGGCGCGCTATAGCAGACAGTCCCACAAAACGTCTGTAGATAGCTCGATTTACCATCGTACTCGCGTGTGAAACCGAAATCACACAATTTGACGTTCTCATTCTTGTCCAGCAGGATGTTCTCCAGCTTCAGATCTCGATGGACACAGGAAAGATTGTGCACGTAGGCAACGGCCCCCACGAGCTGAGTAAAGATACTCTGGACCTTATTCACAGGTATTGCCCCATGACGAAGCAAGTAATTATAGAGCTCATCCCCTGCCAAGAAAACAATCATTCAGCGGGGCTCGAGACAACATCAGATGTCATAATCGCACCAGGACAGTACTCCAAAACGAGCCAGACCAGATTTTCTGTTACGATGACTTCGTACAACCGAGCAATATGAGGGTGTAAAAATTGCCGGTGATGATGGATTTCGCGGGCAAGATTCGCATCATCCTTATTGGCTGACTTGAGCACTACCTTGTAATACCTTAGCAACACTCGTATGGGTCCCAAGAGCCAGAGATTCCACCTTGGACCCGTTGGTGAGTTTGTGCGATGCAAGGTAGACCTTGCCGAAAGAGCCCTTGCCTATGAGGCGACCCAATGTATAATTCCCGACTGTCCGTAATTCTTTCGACGAGAATTCTCTGTAGTGGAAGATAGTCTCAGTATAGTCCTTAAACAAGACCTCGGTCACTACGGCGCAACATACTCCAATAGCTCATGGTAGGAATTAGCGAGCTGTGGGTCCTGGCTGGTCAGCGCATAATAGTTGTGCAAAGGAAATCTGGCTTTGCGGACCTTGCTTTTCTGAGTTTGCAGCTCTGCCTTGCTTCTAACAGCCGGCATGTGTCACGGTGCGACTGGTAGGTCGGACGTTATCCGCTTTAGGACCCTTGGCTCGTTACTTGGGCGGAGACAGGAGGCTTCAAGACAGTGGGAAGGGAGGGCAGTCTGCAGAGAAGGGAAAATAATGGAAAGCATTGGGATGAATGATGAGTATATAGATAAGTAAGATGTGAGCGGAAATTGAATTTGGGACTTTGGGGGTTACGCCGGTTTACTTCTGCGGGCCTTTGGTATCCCTGCTGTGACCGCAAGCTCGCGCGTGGTTTTGCACTTCGCCAGGATTCGCCGCCTTTACAATTAATCGATAGGATTGCTACATTGAAGAGGCGACTCATGCACATTTATGGCAAAGACTCCAGGAGCTGCTTTTGGTGAGATAAATAGAAACAACTGGGTTTTTACCGTGTCATATCACACTATTGAATCCCAACTCCTTATGATTGACAGAATTTTGTTTGACTCACAGCTGTCTTCCTCGAGACATGAACTGCATGGATGGCTACTACAAAAATGGTAGGCTCTAGTCATCTCGAATGCCCACAAGCAGCACGAAGGGTTTCCTAGAGATATACAATGCATCATTGTATCCCGAAGCTGGTAATGCATCTCTGAATCGAATATTTGTATCTTTCGGGAAATACTCCTCATTAGGAAGTCTTACCATGGCTGAACTGACAGTATTCACATAAAATCATCGTCGCTACGACGCGTTAGAAAGGGACTTGCAAGTAGATATTGCAATCACTCACTCGTCGACATCGGCCCCATAACTTGTTGTGTCCGCCTTGAAGCTCGTGTCACGATTAGCTACCAATGTCGCTTTACTTTTGGCAGCCTTGGTCTTCTTGCCGCCTTTCTCTGCTGCTTTTTCCTCCTTCATCTTCTCGTTGGATAGCGTGGTCAGACCGCTAGCTATCTTCTTAATCTGATCGCTTGGCAGATCTTTGACTATTTGCTTGGTGAATTCTTGCATGAAAAGGGTGTATTGGGCCTTCTTCGAGTTGGAAGCGAGTATGGGTGTAAGGGTCTCGCGCAACTTGAGAAATTGGTCTTTCGTGTTCGGGTTGAAGAGGGCAAGCGAGGAAAGATCTAAGGCACTCGAGGGATCCGACGGATCTGCGATCACCACGGCTTTTATGGCTGAGCGATTTTTGTTGATACCAACATCGCCAAACATATCCTCGGCGTGCTTCAGGTCCGAATCCTGTTCTGTCTGTCGTAATCGTGCACGAGCTGTAGCTTCATCCTCCTCTTGGCTACTTGATTCCTCCTCTTCCTCCGCCTTTTTACGCATTGTAGCCATCCGCTTCTCCTCTATTCGCTGGGCTTTTGACTTCTTGTTTGCAGCTGCCTCTGCATCTGCCTTGGCTTTGGCCTCTGCTGCTTTCTTAGCCTTTTCACGCTCGACCTCAGAATCCTCGGCAGCACTCCATGAATCGAGGACCTGCTGACTTTTAAGCTTGATGTCATCCGAAATAGGGAGACTGTAAATTAGTATACATCGCTGTCGTCTTCCTCATCATCGAACTTCGAACGTCGAGCAATAGTTGGCGGCGAGGAATCAGACGAACTCTCATCCTCGGAGTCATCGTCTGGTTTGGTAAAAAATCTGCGCGTCAGTATCGCTGGTTGTAAGAATGATGCCATCGTAGTGAAATATGTGACAGGGATCAGGTGGGGGTCGCGAACCTCTTCGCCGGTTTGCTGGCGGCATGTCTACAATTCCAGATGGGGAGAGTATGAGAGGAAGAACAGATCGGCTTTATCGCCGTATACCGTGTATGATGATAGGATAGGTCTAAACCAGTGCTGACAAATGTAAAGCAAACGATGTTCTGAAAGGTTGGCTGTTGTGTGCGACAAAGACCACACTTTAGCACTAGCGCCCATGTGGAGAGGACGTTTACTCGACGTCTACATGGGGAGCTTCGCGCAACATATGTATACTTGCTTCTGTTATAGCTTTGGACCATTTTTGAAAACACAAATTGTACTGCTACGAACCGGATTGCTTAAAGCTGCCGGAGAGAGTCAATAGCTGTGTACTTTGTGGCGTGTGACAGCCTACATGTTGGCTAAGGTACCCTTTTCTCAGATATTGACCGATGTTCGGAAATTTTCACCTGCAAAGACCGCTGATGGCGTCTCTTTGCTGAGTTCCTCTTCGATCCTGAGAATCTGATTCAGCTTAGCAAGACGCTCAGACCGAGCAGGTGCCCCTGTCTTAATTTGCCCGCAGCGTAATCCCACGGCAATATCCGCGATTGTAACGTCTTCCGTCTCCCCAGAACGATGCGAAACCATAAGGCCCCATCCTGCAGCATAAGCGTCTTTGGCGGCCTGGATTGACTCCGTGAGGGTACCAATCTGGTTGACCTTGAGTAGCAAGGCATTGCATGATTTCAACTCAACTGCTTTCTTGATAAATTCCGGGTTGGTAACGGTCAAGTCATCTCTGAAAGCGACCTTTGGTCAGCGCTCTGAGTGAACGAGCAGTGTCATGATATCTTACCCAACAATTTGGAAATCCGATGTCTTGTAGAAGTAACTCCATGCCTCCCAATCGTCTTCTGCAAAGGGATCTTCGATGCTGACGATGGGATAGTTGCTGGCCAGAGACTTGTACATGTCTGCAAGCTGCTCGTAGGTGATCCATTTGCTCTTGTCACTATCGGGATTCTTGAAATCCAAATCGTATTTCTTTGCACCTTCCCTGTAGAACTCGCTAGACGCGACGTCCATAGCGATCTTCACTTGCCCCTTGTATCCCGCCTTCTCAATAGCCTCTGTGATCAAGTCTAGAGCCTCTTCTGCGGTCTGAATGTCTGGTGCAACCCCACCTTCATCACCAACATTGCCTGCGGACTGGCCATACTTCTTCTTTGCGAGCGACTTGAGCTGCTGGTATACTTCGCTTCCTTGACGCATTGCTTCGCTGAAAGATGGAGCAGCACTGAAGATATCAGCTATTGGAAAACTGCGGGGTGTTCCGAAGCCTGAACATACGCAGGTACGATCATGAATTCTTGGAAAGCCAAACGACCGCCAGCATGGGATCCACCGTTGAGAACATTCATGAATGGTACTGGCAGGACGTATGGCTTCTTCGTGCCTGCAAGGTCGGAAATATGGGCGTACAAAGGCACATTCTTTGGCGAGTTAGGACATCAGTACGAGTGTGAACAAGTCCTCAAAGCTCGTGAGGACACACCTTCTTCGCGGCACCCGCTTTTGCAACAGCCAAGCTTACGCCAAGGATAGCATTGGCGCCCAATTTAGTCTTGTTCTTGGTTCCATCCAGCTTGTTCAAGAACTCATCAACCTTTGCCTGGTCCGTCACATCAAATCCTTCCTTTATGACCGCGGGGCCGAGGATCTCATTGACATTTGCGACGGCTTTGAGAACCCCTTTTCCACCCCATTTGGACTTGTCGCCATCCCTAAGCTCACATGCTTCGTGTTGCCCTGCTCAAATGTTAGCTCTTTACTTCTCTGCGATTCTTTTTTCCCTGTCTTTCTTCCCTGTGCTGGCTCCGCTCGGCACGATACTTCTGTGGAGACCGGTGCTGTCGACAAGGTCTACTTCCACGGTGGGATTGCCACGACTGTCGTATACGTAGCGTGCGTGGATTCGCTGGATTGCCATGTTGACTGGGGCAAAGCGAGGTTAGCCTGGGAAAAGTAAGATGCGGAGTTTGAGGGGAGGAAGAAAAGCGAGAGCTCTTGATCGACCAGCTTCAGACCGGATTAAATAGATTATGAGTCTGGTCATATACAGAAGAGGAAACGGCGATATGTGGGTGAGATGAGAGAAGCGCGAAGCATGAAGCAGCAGATAATAAGACGCAAGGAGGGACTGGCTTGCCTTAGCTTGATAGATGTTGTTGAATGGATATTTCAATGTGTTCAAAAGCGTTGAGGGAGGGAGTGGTTGCTTTTGATAGCAAAGAATTGATTCAACCGCAAAATCAGTGGGGTAAAGTATGTAGTGGGGCAGAATGGTGGCCGACTTTCTTCCCAAGCCTTTATTCCGGAGCGTTATACGGCGGACGAGGGCTGACACTCCGACATAATTATTTTTCCAACTTTTTTTTTTTGTATAGCCTCATGTTGCGCGTTCTAGTAGTCCATGATATTTGATCCTCGTACGAACCACACGTACGAACTACATATAGAATATCTAAATTAATGTCGCTGTCACGTAGAAATTATGATACTATGTACTTAGTACGGGTCGGAAAGGTGTGGTATATTTGATGGTATGGGACCAGTTTTTCGAATACCATACCGAAAGGTATGGGAT
>JANQBS010000400.1:0-27961 GCA_033085395.1 Xanthoparmelia taractica | reverse complement strand
TGGTGTGAGACCCATACATATAGTGCTCTCGAAGACACGTGTTCCCCGCATGTGCGCATGCATCTGGAACAGCGGCTGCATCATGAGACACACTGTTCGAATTTTGACGGACACACCAACAGGTGCGGCTCAGATTGCGTACATGCTTGTACAGTCGGTCAAGGCATTCTCGGGCATAGGGAGCAGACATCGTCCGCGATCGTACATTGCATTGGACTTGTCTACTCCTTTCCATGTAGGGTTGCAAATCTTTGCAGTTACTCTTTTTCGAGCATCATCCAATGCATACATAAAAGTAACACCATCGATTTCGATCGGGTTAGAGAGGACTGAGGGTACTCGTACAATGAGGCGGCAAGTGGTGGACCATCACCACCCCCTCCCTCCAGCCCACAGAGATGGCTGCGGGGTTTTTGTTGGTCGGGGTGCTCAGGGCGAAAGAAAGGGTCTTACGAGCTGGGGTATATTTGATTAGGTAGCTCAAGAGAGGAAGGAAAGAAAATGTTTAGGTTTGATAGATACGTTTTGGATTCAGATCATCGACATGTGGGGTACGGAGTACCGACGCTATATGGGATATCAAGATACAGTAAACGAATGAGCATCTGACAAGGCGGCCGCGCCTGTTGAATATCCAGCCGTAAATACCATAGCTCGTCAAAAATTCACGAGAACATGCTATGATTGATCTGCCTCAGGAGAAAATGTACTGATCAACTTCCGGGTTGCAGCTACCCAGTCGGAAGCTCCCAAACGAGCGCCTTTTCACGGATGGGGTCTTGGACGACTTTCCCGTAGCGCGAAGCTCCTCGTCCTCGTCGTCCCCGTAATTGCTGTCGCTGCCGTTGACGCTATAGTGGTCCATCTCGTCGACACTTGAGTTTGCACTCCAACCATCGCGAGGTGATCCGTTCTCACTAGTCGACGGTGTGGTTGGGTTCGACTGGTGGTTGCCGGCCTGTTGGATGGGACTCACATCACCATGTTGTATTGGGCTGCTGGTGTATTCGGATGGGCTGACATCACTAAACTGTTGATTAAGGACCTCCCATGATGCCGTCCTAATTGGCTTGGGTGATTTGAGGGAGATGTTTTGGATAATGGCAAGCTTCCGTGGGGGAGAGGGCGTCCAGGAAAACCTGGTGCTGCTCTTTTGTGGCACCACAAGAGGGGATGGTTTGGCGGAAAGTATGTCCATGTCAGGTCCAAGCTCGAGAAGCCTCTCGCTAAGCGAAGCGGTCTTGATATGTGCTAATGCCGGTCTCGTTGTCTTTTTCTTGTCATCCTTCCATGGCGGCGTGCCTGCAATCTGACAACACAAGGGGTAAGAAACCCCTTCTGTGTCTCTGACTTCTGGCGGCGCGCGGGTAACTGAGATGAGAATTTGGAGGATTGCGTAGACCAGAATCCAGCGCACCTTACGTGCGTCTGCACAGGAAACTGGTGACTGCTCGAGCATGGTCCACTGCTTCTCGAAGCGCGAGTATTCGCGGACGAGACCGCAGCTCATTACGGCGTCACCGTAAGGATTGGACGCTGCGCAGAGAGCATCGGAAGCTGCAAGCCGCCTTTCGTTGCTGGCTCGCTTGCTGCAGAATATCCTACCAAATGTTGAACGACTATTTACCGGAGCTGAAATTTTGGGTATCAAAGGAAGCGGATGTGGGAGCGAGCTGTATTTGTGTCTTTTGTCGAAAGCCACGACATTCTGGTAGACGCAAATTCCGCCATCGACTGGCTTATTGTCTTGGATGGAGGCTCCCGAAGTAGGATCGCACAGATACTCGTACAGGTCTCGGAAGTCGGCATACATCGAGCGATAGACCTCTTTGGGCAGTGCACGGCTACTGCCATCCAACGGAGTTGGTGGCCAGTATCCATGCTGTCCGACGTAAAACGTATGTAAGAAAGACCGGAACCGCTCTAGATGTAGTTGCGCTTCTTTCCCTAACCCAAGAGCGGCAGATAGATCATTTTCCAAGAAGTTGCCCACCGATGCCCCAGCACGTTCCAGTCGCAGGTCCATTTCCAGATGAGCTCTGGATATCAATGCTTGTGAAGTGCGTGAAATATACTACGCATCAATATTAGAACAACTCGAATAGCCGAATGGATACCGATCGACCTACCCGAAACTCCGCGCTCTTATCCAACTGCTCCCACATCCCTGCGCAATGCACAAACGCATCGGTCCACAGGTCACGATCTTGCAATCTCTCGGCGAGCTGGAGGGTAGCCAAGGCGTGATCTGGGCAATCACGGAAGTCTGTGTACCCCTGGCTGTCAATGAACTCGAGGATGTCGTACCGGTTGTCATCCTCGTTGGAAGACCTAAACTCTTGCATCCGGCTGAAAAGGGCAAGCATGGCATCTCCAAGACGCCCACCAACCAAAGGTTTTCCATACATCCACGCGAAGAAGTTCCGTGTGGTTAGGTGGTATTGGAAAGCTTCTTCCCTGCTGAAATGTTCTGGTGCTGGTATGTATAATTCATGTTCTGGCACCGCCGATCCAAAACTGAGCTCTTCCGAAGCGTCCGATAACTTATCCGAATCCGATGAAGATGCAGGTGGTGTTCCCGGGACGAAGCTTGCGTAGCAACGTTGTAGAAGGCGTCGGCAGTCACTGGACTCGATTTCTGCGAGGGAGAGTCTTAAAGAAGGCCCTCGCCGAGACTGGCCTCGTCCGTTGAAGTGGACTAGGCAATCCCCGTCAGGAAGCCAAAGCTCGGGATCCTATGGGCAGTAAGTAAGTGGATGCTTTCAAGGTCAATCCCGCGCCCGCTTACCCTACGCAAAGAATCCCACTTGACTGTCATCCTTCGATTACCATCCCATCTCCTGACATGAGTGGATTTAGAGGTGCCTGAATCCGCATCGACTCTATGATGTAGCTTTTCTTTGGAATTTCTGGCAGATCTCTGTAGGTAAAGGTCCAACTTTGCCACGCGTCGATTTGCGGCGCCTCGAGACGGAGATGGAGAGGGAGATGTGTTCCTGCTGGCAGCAGCAGACATGCTCTTGGTAAGTTTGTTGCCACGTTCCATTGATTGTTGTCGCAGCGATGAACGGGACCTGTATGTAGTGGGCATGATTACTATAATTCCAGCACGACCTGTGGAGGATGATGTTTCAGATGTGGGACGATCCGGGTCAACGGTCGTGCTAAGATAACATGTAGTAAAGAAAGGAAGAAAGGAAGAAAGGATGGAGGGAGGGAGGGTGTAGGCACCGGTATGAATATGCTGATAGAAGTGAAGAATATGTTCGGTGAAAGTGTAGTTTGCTCTGTGACGATAATATATCTGGGGTACCTTTACTTCGTACAGTTCGGCCGACGATCTGTTCCACTGGATTCATGTGCACGCATTTAGGGCACCATCCACTCATGCTTGGCATATCGGAAGGAGAAAAGTCCGTCCTTCATCTAACCTCTTACAGATCTTACGCATGACGCCTTGCCTCTTGAATAGGTGTCATGGCTGAAAAGAGTCAAGATTCTCGTCTGTTGTGGGTGAGAAGTATTTTGATTTGCTGATATCCTGACGCTAAGAGTCCCGATCTTTTCTAAATCTGATTTAGTTCCCTCATAAGGGTGGGGATCTCCATGATCATAGCGCACCATATACATGCAAGCCTCGTTCCCCCAAACCTGGATTCCAGCCTTTCGTCCATCACTTCTCCACCTTCGTTGAGCGAAGTCAACTGCATCAACCATGCACGCTTCGGACACAATCACAATCATCACAATCATTGTCAACAAATCGTCGAGCGTCATGAGGCTCGGTAAGCTGTCATCGACAATAGCAATCCTTTTCTATTTAGTTACCGACACCTCTGTCGGTCGCCGAGTGCGGGTAACCTTAGCGATATGCGGCGTTGGGTCATCTTCCATGCTCGCGTGCTCCCTGCACCACCCTATGATTCCCAAGAGGTCCAGGGCCCCCTAGCTGATGCCATGCATGCATAAGCCACCATTTCCTCTTCGGGCCTTCAAAACCTTGTCTGCGATTTCAGCTATCGAAAGCCAATCTGGGTCCAGATGTTAAAAGACCCGAATCCCCTTCCGCTTACGACGCTTACGGTGGAAACATCAAAAGCCAACACTACTATATACTACTCAAGGCGCCGGATGGTGCCTGTAATCTCCATGGCTCTGACAGCTCCGATGATGTCTTACCTGCAACCCTGGCACATGTCTGAGAAAATAGATCTTTTCTACTCGATTCATGGCTAGAACGAACTGTAGGTGGATGTGACCCAGGCACCAACATTAACATCTTATCTTTCTCAGCCCTTTCATCGAGATCCGAGGGGAATCAAGAAACGTATGCGCTGGCATCGCCATTGAACCGCTTGGTCAAGTGGTCTCTCAGAACGTTGACCCACAATTGCTAGGCGAAATAATGGCTATTGTCGGCGTCGTATAACCAACTCGCACGCTTTGAAGCCTTATCAGTTCAATAAATCTCTTCGTAAGCTATCGGGATGTTGTCGTACGGTGCTGTTGGTGCTCCTCGCAAGAATTTCCATCACTTCACCGAGTTTGCGATGAAGCCTGCATTTTTTCGGGTAATTCTACCGGGTTGGGAAATGTGGGACGACCCATTGCGTGTTCAGCTGCATGACGCCTAAGGATGGAGGCAAGTAACTGTGCGTAAGCTTCGCATGATGGTTGAGAAGGCTGGAGGGGTGGAGATGGAGATCGAAGATGCGAATTTGACAGATTTTACTGGCTGTCTCAGTATTGAGGGTGCTGACTGGCGGTGGTTAAGGTAGAGGGGCTGTAGAGCAGAGTCTAGTCATTAAGAACGCTTGCATTTGGCGAGCCCGTTCAGTTCATCAAATCATGAGTCCTATCAGCTTTCTACTGTTCCCCTCATCGATGCCATGAGCGAGCTGCAACAAGCCATCTCAATCTTTCAGGAATTCCTTAATATGTCTCACCAACTCCTCCGGCGCTTCCTCCGGAATAAAATGTCCACAATCCACACTCTCCCCACTCACAACCCCCTCCTTACACACCTTCCTCCACTCCCCCAACGCATCAAACAGCTTCTCAATGACCCCCTTCCTCCCCCACAGCACCCTCACCGGACACACAATCTTCCTCCCCGTCTCCATATCCCCCCTCGCCTCCTCCAAATCCACCCCCGCCCCAGCCCTATAATCCTCACACATCCCATGCACCGTCTCCCCATCCCCCACCTGCGCAACATAACTCTCCACGCACTCCGCCCTAAACATCTCAATCCCAACCCCGTCCCGCCCCCCCATCGTCCCCTCAATCCACTCCCGCGCACTCCTCACCAGCATCGTCTCCGGCAACGGCGCCTTCTGTATCAAAAAGAACCAGTGCCAGTACGCCGTCGCAAACGCCATGTTCGTCCCCTCATACATCGCAACCGAGGGCGCTATATCTAATAATATCGCCTTAATCACGCGCTCCGGGTACTCAACACACAATTTGTGCGCAACCCGTGCGCCACGATCGTGCGCGCATAAATAGAATTTTTCGTGTCCGAGTGCAGACATTGCGGTGGCGACGTCGGCGGCCATGGTGCGCTTGCTGTAGAGGGTGTGAGGGGGGGAGGAGGCGGGCTTGGAGGATTTGCCGTAGCCGCGGAGGTCGAGGAGGATGGGGGTGTAGTGGGGCGTTAGGTGCGGGAGAGCGAGGTGCCATATTAGGAGGTTTTGGGGGAAGCCGTGGAGGAGGAGGAGGGGGGGTTTGGTGGTGGTGGTGGTGGAAGAGGGGGAGGAGGGGGAGGAGGTGAGGGCGTGGATGGAGATGGTGGGGGTTATGGGGATGGTGTGGGGGGTTAGGGTTGGGTAGAGGGTTTTGTAGGGATCCATTGGGTATTGGTATTGAAGGGGGGATGAGGTGAGGAATAATGGGAGCAATGTATGGAGGGTCACTCCAAGATGGTCACGATGGTGTCATTGTCACGGGGTTAAGGTGACGGGGATTAGGATAGCTCACTTCAATGGGCCCAGTGCTAATGTGGTTATACAGTCGAATTCCAATATAACGAAATCGCTTATAACGGATTTTCCGTTATAGCTAAATGAATCTATAGATTTCTTATAAATCCTTATACAAATAACGAAAAATTTTATTATAAGTTATAACGAAATTATTTTTTTATCTATAACGAAAAAATTATAAATTTTCTCTTCGTAAAAAAGAGTTAAACGATTATTAAAGTTAGTTAAAGCAAGGTCTTACGAGTTTAATATAATAATAATTTTAATAAAAAATAGTCTCTATAGTTCGCTAATTAATAATAGCTACGTATATATAAATATATATTAAATTCTTTTATATGTAACGAGATTCTCTCTTAGAAATAAGTCTATCTTAACGATATATTTGTCTCTACTAATTAAGACTCTTTTAAAAAACGTGAATATTAATAAAAAGAGCTTAAAGAAGCTCTCTTTGAGTGAGAATAGCGATACGAGATTAAGAATAATTATTAGGCCTAGCGCTGCATGCGTCTTAGCGTCAACTACTCATGGGTCTAGAGTCTATTGCGGGGTCATAGCGGGATCCATGACCTAAGGCCTTGGCGAGGCCTTGGCGATTATATATCGTCTTCGCATATCCTAGAGTTTTTATATTTCTTAGAGATTAGTTCTACTAGAACTTAGTATTTAATAAAGAAATTATTATCGTATTAATTATATATCTCTTATATTAATTAGGTCGCTTGCTAAGCGCTAGCGAATTAATCTCTTATAATTCTAATCTCTTTATCTTTTAAAGAAAAAGACTTATCGTCGCTATAATATTAAATTCTTTATTAAATCGAAATAAATATATCTTCGAGCGACGTAACTTCGATATTAATTTTTAAGGATTAATTTTAAAGAATTAAGCGACTTTAAAGAAACGTTTTAAGAATATTTAAATAGAAAATCGTTATCTAAAATTAAAATAAGAATTAATTAAGTTACGGGCACGTAATAACGTGTTACGTAATTCGAATTTTCTTATAATTCTCGCTAAAGCGATAGCGATTTCGTTTATTATTTTATCTTTAATAAATATTTTAATTAAAGCGAAAATACTTCGTCTCGAAAAAATATATTTTTATAAGAATAATAGTAAAGAGAAATATTTACGCTAATTTCGCGAAGTCGAAATTTAATTTCTTATAAATTTTAAGTATTTTATTATCGATTAAGCTAAGGTTATCTATTATATATAATCTTTAAAAGACGATTCTAATACGTAATAATATAAGTATATTTAGACTTATAAATTAAATAGAATTATTTTTATTTAATTTAATTATAAATTTAATAAATCGTTACTTATTTATCTATAAAAAATAAAAAGCGATAAAGTAGCGATAAGATTAAAAAATCTTAATCTTTAAAGTCTATCTAAAGGAGTTAAAAATTTATTTATTCTCGTTTGCGAAGAAGTATCGAGCGAACTTTTTCTTAGCTAAGCTACGATCTAAGCTAAAGAATAAGATTCTTAATATTAATAATATATCTAAATAGAGGAAAGAAATTCTTATTATAATAATTATATAAAAAACGATTTTAAAGCGCGCGCGTCTTAATAATAACGATTTTAGCTTGAAGTAATTAAAGAAATCTAATAAAGATAAGTCTTTAAAAGCTCGAATTTTAAAGTCTAACACGACTTCGAAAAATAACGCTAAGTCTACGCGTATTTAAGAAGAAAATAAAAAGCGTAGAATTAAGATCGCTAATTATAATCTTAAAATATTTAATATTTATTAATATTATTAGAAATTAGATTATTAAAAATCGAATTATCTCGATAAGAATAAATCGATTATTATTATCGCGACGATATCGATAAAAAACGAATCGACTTCGTAAGCGCCTCTAAAGCGAAGTAAGAAAAACGAATAATAAAGATAAATTTTTCTATTATTATGAAGAAATAAATTAAGTTATAGAGTGATTAGAGGTAATTTATTATTTTACTTAATTATAAAACGTATATTAACTTAATTACGTAAAAGTTCGTAATCTAGTAAGATCTTAAATTATATATCGCTATCTTATTATAGACGAAAGCGCTTAGCGAGCAAGATATATATTGCTATAATGCTTATTAGCTAAACTATTGAATAGTCGATAACTAAGGTTAAGGGCGATAGTATAGCACACTATTCTACGTTATAGATTAAGAAGATCTCAATATCGTGCTAAATATACTCGCGTTATATTAATTATATATTCTATTTAATCTTATAACGACGTAATAACGATTTAAGATTAATATTAAAAAACTTTAGATTAAAGAATTAATTAAATTTATTTAGAAAATCGAGCGAGAGTTAAATATGTTCGTAATTATATACGCTACGATAACGCGAGGTAAATAGAAGAATATTAGTAATTTAGAGCTTTTAAGGAAAGTACTAAAGTTTAAGAATATCTTTTTTAATAATATAATAGAGATCTTATCTACGTTTAAATAAAAAAATTATATTATTAAAATAGAAAAGAATAAAGAGTTACTTTATAAATCTCTTTATAATTTATTTTAAATTAAATTATCGAAGCTAAAACGATATCTTAAGAAGTTACTTTATAAAAATTAAATTCGTTATTTAACTTTCTTCGCTAAAGTCTCTATTCTCTTTATCTTAAAAAAAGAAAATAAATTATATCTTTACGTAAACTATCGAAACTTAAATACAATAACAATAAAAAATTAATATTTATTATCTCTAATTATTAAGACGTTAAATCGCTTATATAGCGTTAGATATTTTTAAAGTTAAATCTTAAGAATATTTATTATAGAATTTATATTAAGATAAGCGACGAGTAAAAGATTACGTTTCGCACTCGCTATAATTATTTTAAATACTTAATAATATCTTTTAATCTTATAAATATTTTAATTATATTTTAAATCTATATTAATAGAGCTTTTATCGATCTTATAAATATTACGTGTATAATATATTTAAATAATATTCTAATCTATAGCGCTAAGTCGTCGAAATATTAAAAGTACGTTAAGCAAGTACTTGAGCGATTGCGTTAATTTTAGCTAGATATTAATCTAAAGAAATATTAGTTTTACACTAAATTAATTAAGTTTCTAGAGTTCGTTGTAATTATTAATAATATAGTTATAGATTAAGAACACGTAATAACGATTTAAGAGTAATTAACGCCATAGACCTATCGAGATATATAAGTCTTTTTAGACTTTGCAAATTTTTATTAACGCTCTATTTATAAATATTCTATTATTATAATATCTCTTATTAGCTTATTTAAAGATAATAAGATTAATAAAAAATTAAAATCGTTTAAGTGATTAAAAGACGCTAGATTAACTTTTAAGTAATTACGTAATACTTTTATAATTACGTTATTTCTATAATATTACGATTCTTAAAAGAAATTACGTTTAAAGATTAATATCTCTAACTTTGATATAAAAGCTATGCTTTTGTAATAGAATAGCGACGATTATTAGCGACTCGTCGCGTTTTTTTTAAAAAGATAATATTAATAAAATAAAATTATAAGACTTACGATTAAGAATTACTTATTATCGTCGTAGCGATAAAGTAATAGCGTTATTACTTAAAAGATAGTAATTATTATATTAAAATCTAAATAGATTATAATAATCTTAAGAAATTTATAAAGTAAAAGAAACTTAATTCTAGATAGACTTGTTAAGCGCTAAAGTTAATCGCTTATAGCTTTAAGATTTTTTATTAAATAAAAAAATTAAATTTTATAAATACATTATCGCGACGATTAGATTATAAAGATTTATTATTATTTATACTTTAAAATAAACTTATTTTTTAAATTAGCGACGAGTTATTATAAAGAGATAAAGAAGTAATAATAATAATAATATTTATACTACGAGTTATAGATATTTAGATAATTATTTTAAGGTAAGAGATTAAGATTATATTTAAAATTATATATAACGATCTCTAAAGATTAATAAAAACGCTAATTCGAGAGTTATAATTTTATAATAATTAAGTAAACTCTTTTCGAGTTAATACGAATACGTTAATAAAGCGACGTTATACTCGTAATTAAATATAGATCTTAAACTTCGAGAGACTATTACGAAATAATAATCGTCTCTACGTATCTAGAAATAATATCTTATAAAAAGAACTTATTAATAAATATTATAATAATTCTCTAATAAAATACTTTAACGCTATAAAGACGTATAAGCTTTTTACTCGAAAATATTATTAAAATAAAAGTCTTAAAGAAGTTATTAACTATATTAAGACTTACGATATATATTAACGTATTAAGGCGCCGTGCTATTAACTCTATAATAAGTTAATCTCGCTTCTTATTATTATTAAATTATAAAAAAAAAATTCTATAAATTTTATTACTAGCTTATTCTTAAGTAAGCTTAAGAGCGTTATTTATAACGCTATTCTAATTATAATAAATCGATTTATAAAAATAATTAGATATTTATTAATAATAATTAAAATCGACGTCGCTAAGCTAGCGAAAGTATTTTATATTAAAATTATTTATCGTTATAAAATATTTAATAATATTATTAGCGATAGAGACTTAATATTTATTAGCGAGTTTTAATTAACGATTTATTATTATTTAAAGATAAAGCGTTATTTAAGTATCGTCTTTTATTCTTAAATTAACGATTAAATTAAGCGTTAAAATTAAATATTAAAATATTACTTACGCGTGTTTACTAATAAAAAGTAAATTAATTAAGCTAAACTATTATTTATAATAGAGTTTATATATATAAATAATTAATATATCTTTATCGAAATAATATCGTTCTTCTTAATATATAGATATTATTCGAAAATACGCTAAAAGATAGAGAACGACTTCGTCGAGAAAAGAATACTCGCTATAAATAAAAAGATAAAAAGATTATAGACGTTAAGAGATAAGATAGTAGAGCGATTACGTAGCGCTATTATAGCTCAAGTTAAATAATATAATAAATCGTATTAATCTTAGAGCTATAAAATAAATAATTTAATAACATTAATAATTAAGAACTTAAAATAAAGACCTCTAAGTAAGAAGCTAATTTATAAATATATAAGATCTTTTCGAATTATGAATAAAATAGAGTCGTAAGCGTATCGCTTATTATTATCTTCTACGTATAGAATTCATAACATCTTTTATATATTATTATTTAAATTATATTATTTACGCGATTGCGACGAGATAGCGAAATTCTTTATATAAGCTTTTAAGCTTATTAATAATAATAAAATATAAAAGATAGAAGAGATTATTAATAAGATTAAGAAGCGAGAAGACGTTTAATATAAGATTAAGTGAACTAGTTAAAGCGAAGAGTACAATTAATAACTATTAGACGAAGAACTTAAGCGTATTAGCGAGCTAACTTAGATCTATAATACGTAGAAGATTAGCAAGCGAAAGCATTAAGTATTAAATAAAAAAGTCATTTAATTAAATTAATAATTATTACTAAATAAGCGAAGACATCGAAAACGAAAATAAATATAATAATTTTTTTAGTGTGTTAAGTAATTATAGATATATTTCTTATATTTATTAATATAATTATTTAATTAAATAAAAGATTTATAATTGAAATTTATTATTTAGTTATCTAATTAAATAATATTATATCGAGAATATATCGTATTAAATTAGAGTATATATTATTATAGATATAATTTATTAGAGAAACGCTTAATGCGTACTATAAAAGAATACGATTAAATTTACTTAGCCCGTTGTGCATTAAAATAAAATAAAAAATAGTCTTTATCGTAGCGATAGAGTTCGATTAAGAAAGAAATCTTAATCGAGTTTTTTATTTAAGAGAAAAGAATTCTTAAAGAGATTCTTATTCGAGAAGCTCGCTTATTCGATATTATTTTTATTAAAGATAACTTCTCTTAACTCTATTTTATAGGCGTTTATATTATTTATCTTCTCTTAAAGAAGCTTATTATAATTCTTAAGCTCTTTAACGCGCTTATACGTTATCTTAAGTTTCTTCTTCGCGGTCTAAAGATTATATTAAAGAATTATAATAATAGTAATCGCTTAATTATTAATAATTATAATTAAACTCTATTTCTTACGAAACTAAGTAATCTTACGATTAATATACGCTCGATTACGACGTATTAACGCTATAATTTCGAGAGTTCGACGAACTCGACGAAGAGCTTTTTTAATCTTCTCATGAAGGAAAGATAGAATCTCTACGTAATCTTAAATTCTCTTTTTAGCGCTCTTATAATAAGAGTAAGACGAGAACTTATCTCTAATATAATTATTATCGAAATAAATAAAATATCGACGATAAGAAAGAGTAGATATTATCTTATATTAATATACGATAGCGAAGCGCCAAGAGACTTACTTATTGTTATTATATGAGTTATCTTAAGTATTAGTATATATTAATATTAGCGTAGCGATAGAGAAAGTTTAATAATACTTATAATAAAGAGAATTAAAAGAAATTATAATAATAAGTATTTAATTATTAACACGTTAATATTAATATATTTAAGAACGATATTATAACGTTAAAGTAAGAACTTATAAGAAGTATATTAGATATTATAAAGAAAAGAAAAGTTTTAAGAAAGCGAAGATAAATTTATTAATATTAAAAGACGCTAATAGTTGTCACTCACGACGTTATTATCGATATATCGTCGATAAAGTTTTCTAATAATTCTAATTAGTCGAATCGTCGCGCTATTGATATCGCTATTAATAAAATAATAAAATAATAAATTAATTTTACGTCCTTCTACTATAGAAGCTAGAATAGCCCTATAGAGAGATATAGAAGCGTAGTTATTAATTATTTAAGAGTACCCCGCTGAGAATTAAAATAAATAACGTATAATATATATATTTTAGAATAATAATAATATACGTTATAGAAACGATATCGCGTATAAAAGAACTTCTTCTACGCGTCTACGAAAGAATTAAAGAAACTCTTCAATAAATTACTAATAATATATATTATTAACTATAGATATATTAATCTTATATTATAAAAACGATAACGTATTAGAAGAACTCTTTCTTCTTATTATTTAAAGAAATTAAGATTTTTTAATAATTCTTCTACGTATACTTAGCGACTACGTTACTATTAGTTTATAAATAATACAACTAGTCGTAATATATCGAGTCTTCTATTAATACTTAAAGAGTACTACTAGAATTATCGTATTATAAAGAAGATTTATACTATATATTAATAATTAATATAGTAAACTCGAGATAATTATAATTAATAAACGTTATATATATAATAGCACTAACGCGCGCTTATAGCGCGTATTTTTTACTACTAATAATTAAAGTTAATATTATAAAAATAACGTTATTTACGAGTACTTTTTCTTATTTTTATAAGATTTAAAGATTTTTTATATTATATAATAAGAATATTATATTAAATAACATTTAAGAATTAAAACTTAAGAAAGAAGACAATTATTAGGCCTAGCGCTATATGCGTCTTAGCGTCGATTACTTATAAATTTAAAGTCTATTGCGAGATTATAGCGAGGTCTATAATCTAAGACCTTAGCGAGGCCTTGGCGATTATATATTATTTTCGTATATTCTAGAGTTTTCGTATTTCTTAGAAATTAGTTCTATTAGAACTTAGTACCTAATAAAGAAATTATTATCGTATCGACTATACGTCTCTTATATTGATTAGGTCGCTTGCTGAGCGCCAGCGGACCGACCCCTTACGATAATCCTCTAACGAGCGTAATTCTTCGCGAAAAGACTAAGAAATTCTAAAGAAAACTACTTTACTATTAAGGTCTTTCTACTCTTAAGCTATCTAACGACTAACTTATACGCTTCAAATATCGCTATAATATCAAATAACGCATTAAGTATAACGAGGCTAATTCTATTAATTATATTATCTTGTATTAAGATAAGTTAGATAGCTAATTTAAGAATATATAGTAGATCTAAATACGACTAGTGTTAATCTATTAGTACCGATTCGATATAAAGAAATATTCGTTATAACGGACTACTGCATTAGATTTCTTCGTTCCGTTATATCGGAAGTCGACTGTATCTACAAAACCTTCTCGAGAAATCTGCTTCTTTTTCGATTCTGATTGCTGCGCTTATAGGATCCTCGCAGTTTACAGTTACCTTCTCGTACGAAGTATCTCTGGTGCCTATTCCGTTAATACTACGTATTTCATAAATCTATCTAATATGTTGTACTTTCTCCAAAAGGAATTGATAAAACCCCTACTTCGTACTCCTAAACATCAAACTCTACGAAGGACTCGAATATTGAAATCCGGAATTACTGGCGTTGAGGATGCTTGTTTATTTATATTTAGGGCTAACAGTCTACCTAGCAACTGTACACGTCTTTAGGGTTAGGATGGGCTGTTGTGGACGAATGCCACTTCAGCCTGTCTTGTATGTAACATGTATTAGGTTCGATTCCTGATGGTGCTGGTACGATGGGGTATCTTGTTTTTCTCCTTTTGTTCCTAGCGTAGTACGCACTAATCTCCCTTTCCAGTGTCGTGCATATGCATCTCGGTGTTTATTTCATGAAAAGCAGTCAAATCATTCTTAGACGGATTGTATCACAATGGTGTGTTTGAGTTTGAGAGAGGCTAGATATGCATGTGAGATTACGCAGGCCATCTCCCCAAGATATGATGTACTGCAATGTTGACTACCTCGGGAAATTTCTGTCAAGTCAATTCTTTCTTTCAATGATGAATAAGTACTCAAGACATCAGCAAAGCATTAATGACTTATCCATTGTCATATTCGTTACATCTTAGTTACATCGGATGATTTCCGGTTCCTCTAGGAAATCGCACAATGATGCTTATCCAGTGGACTTAGATTCCGCAGTCCAATTGAAAATGTGGTGAGTATGTTCCTAAAGAGTTGCAGGTATAGACAGACAAACCTGCAGCAACAAATTTAGGTCCCACAGCCTAGGCCCAATGATTGCAACAGGGGCTTAATGATTGGGAGATCTGCCTCGCCTCCTACTTGTGTATGTGAGACATGCATGGGGTAGTGCTAATGCATCGACTCGCCAATCAGGGGATTCCCACAATCGTAAATTGGAGAAATGATAGCTCAATTTAAGCGCCTCCATGTCAAGGGGTGCCTCAATTTCCAGTCTGCCTTCTGAAGGAGTTTCATCCTTGAAGACATCTGCCACCGAGCCTCCATAAAGGAAGCAGTAATGTTCACAATCACCGTGCTCAAAAGCAGCCTTCAATCTAGAATCCCTCTTCGTACCTCCCGCCCACAATCCGTTCGTCGTCTCCTCTTCCGACGCCCTCATGGCTCTCCACTGCCGCATACGAAAAAAAGCCTCTCCTTGCCAATTCGACGTCAGCGTATGTCCTCAAGCCACAAGCCCATACTGAGGCACACGGACAGGCACGCTATCCCAGTGAAGAGAATCTGCCTGCAATTAATGCCAGCTGTGGGTTCGAATACGGGAGAGACCCTTCGACAGCCGCCCTGTCGCGCAGTGGAGCTAGCAGGAAAGCCACAAAGTGCCCAATTCCTCAGTGGCATCCTGAAGTCTGTCGCTGTCGCCGTCGCTATGGTGTTAATGGCGAATCCGCCTGTCAACGGCTTCATCAACATCGTAAAAAAGACGCGTCTTGGTCTTAAACTCGTCCGGGCCGCGAAGAAGCAACCCCGTATCCTCATAGTTGTCCGCGTTGTTAGCAGCTTCTTAGCATCTGTTGCCTTTGCGGTGTTCATTGTCTATGATCTTCGAAACCTTTCGCACGACGCGCCCATCGATGTCGAAGTAAAGAAGACAGTACGCGAAGATCCAGCGGCTGTGCTTTCGAATGCTAGAAAGGAGCTTGCGATGATGCTGAAAGGGAAAGATGTCACTGCCGATAGAGAGAAAAGACGATAGCACATTCGGATACCGGCAAAACGGTTGAGGAGAAACAAGCCGGTAAGACATCATCTTTTTAAAAGTTCTGCGACAAAGTCAGTCGAGATAACTGACGCCCGGGTTTTCCATAGGACTGTGATGACCTTCATGAAGCAGAATGCTAGCGATATCATAAGCCACATCGATTGGCCAAGGCATACGACCTGCAGTTGCTTTTGCAAAAGGCTACTCTACCTCAAAAGCGATCCTATACCTGTATGGGACGCACGGATATCTTGGGGAAGGCCAAATTTACGCGTATGCTGCAGACACAATTTGAGGCAGACTGGTAGTCGTCGTGACACAGTTTGAGGCCCTTGGACCCTCGTCAATCAACAAATGCGTTATTTCTCACAATGATAGCCAAGGCAATCGCCCTCCTCACTTCCGCACCCTCATCTTGTTGTTCTTCGATATCTCCTTGGTCGTCTTCTTTGTCCTCCAACATCATCTTCATACACAGCATTCTCAACCTCTTCAGCATCATCATCCTTGTCTACTGTACCTTTATTGCGTCTTGACTCCCTTATCAACTTTGACCTCTCTTTATCTGGGAAAGCAGTACCATCTGTAATATCGTCCAAATAATCCAGCTGCAAGTTCATAACGCCAGACCTTACCATCAACACGTGGCTCTTGAGCTCGGTGTCCCAAACACAACGCGGTCCGTCCTCATCTCCTCGAATCCCGTTAGATGTCTTTTCACTCTATCCTGCGAGCCTTGCTTTGCCTCCACTTTCCCCATTCTTTCGACTATACACATCGTGGAAAATCATTAGCCCAAATGCCAGTCTCCCCATGTCGCATATATCAATCCGGCTGACTGGACAACCACATAACGGCAAAGGCGACAAGTGAAGCACACTGGCCTGCGTCCCGCGCAGTCTCCACAATGCAGCAACACTACATACGCCTTTGAGTAATGCAGTCACGACTCGCGACCCGGACTTACACATGAGCATCGTTCGGTTTGATACATCATGGCTGAAGAGCTCAAGCTCTCAAAGTGCTATATCGCTCGGACACTTCACCTCTAACCCGCATTTCATTCATCCATTTATCCATTTACTCTCCCTTTCTCCCCCTCTTCCATCATCTTGATAATCTGCTGCTGATCAGCATAAGACTACTCAATTCCAAGCGCACATCTTTCCGTGTCGCGGGCGACGATACCGGCAGCAGAGATACCGGTCAGTGAAGGGGTTTGTCGCTGAGTAGGAGAGCGAGGTATACGAGCTCTGTCGCCCACTCACCCACCCACTCTAACAAGTGCACTGACGAATGTCCCAACGATTCGTATCTATGCATCCAGTCAGAGATGTTCGTAACGGTATTTTCGGTGCAGCGCTTCAGGTATTTGTTAGGAAGGAGATGGCGAGGCAGGCGGACGGCTGTGATGGTACCGACGCCTAGGTGGGAGGATTAGCTATTTGAGGGAGGCATTAGCGCGGGTTTGGGCTTGGGCTTGGAGCGGAAGGGGTTTTGTGAGAAGGGGGATTGAGTTGGTGGTTGGTCTGTAGACAAGAGTGGGGGAAATTTTGGAGGGTGGGATTAGACGGCGTGGTGCTTCTTGTTGTTAGTTACAATGTTGGTGTAGGAAAAAGTATTAAACGGAATGGGGAAAGAGACGTTTGGTAGCAAGAGAAGGGAGATAAGATAATACAAATACGTGCGTAACTTTCAGTGCTCTTCCAACTTGACTCGCCTATTAGGTCCTTGCTTATGAATAACAACGAGCTTTGCCAGGTCCCGAGACCGTTAACCGCGGCAATGGTAGCGAAAACCTATCACTCAGCAACAACAAAACCCACATTGTTGGAAATGATGCTGCAGCACCTCGTGTTGGCAATCAGGGGTGCTCTCGGACCTTCTCTAACCCCTGTCTTATTCTTATATGCGCACCGCTAGGCGGATATATATGTAGCCTAGAGACCCCCTCCCCCTTCCACCTCACCCATCTCTCCAGCATCCTCGTAACCGCCCACCTCCACCCCCCCTCCAACATCCCCCCTCAAACTCCAGACCCCCACCCTCCGTCTCTGCACGGCAGTGGATAAAAAAGATTCCCCATCTCCCACATCGCGCATCTTTCTCTCTTTCTCGCGATACAGCAACAACCCCCCTCCTGGCGGTGTGCCGTGCACGCGTCTCCGCTTCGATTCGACCCGCCACCGTGGGATCATGAATGTTAGTGGGGTAGGTACGGCACGGTACGATACGATACGGTGGCGCTGATGAAGTAAGTCCTCCACCCGTTCTTTGAGGTTTAGCACTACGTTGCGGATGGACGAGGCCAGCTGGCGCGGTTCAGGCGCTCGCGTAGTTGAACAGCCCAGGCGCCGAAGATACTGTGATACAAGAGAGATTGAAGGGGCCGCCAACCACTGGCGTAGGGTGTTGGCTTGGGGTAGATCGGCGAGCGTGAAGTTGATGATGTTGCCTCTCCCGCTTGGTTGGCTTGAGGGGGAGACGATTAAGTAGGAGAAGAGTCACTATTGTGACCACCCAGTCGGCCAGCCACGACAACCATCATGCTGGCTCGATGAGACGCCCACGCCCACGCCGAGGTCCACGCCCAGGATTGCGCGCCCTAGCGCCCCATTCCATAAATAAAGCAGTAGGTAAGTAAGTAGGTAAATAAGCAAGTGAGTAAGTGAGTGTAAAAGCCGAATCTACAAGCCAATTCCGCAGACGCGGGCGTTGGTAGATGAAGGGGGAAGGGAGATGGCTGTTTGCACTTTTATCGTACGAGAGTAGGGCGAGGGGATTTTTGTGGGTGTGGTTGTAGGGAGGGGCCTTGGATGGTGTGGTGGTGAATTGGGTTGGGTTGGGTTAGGGGGATATGGCTGGCTGGTTGATTGATTGCGGATGATGATGTGGAAGGGTGGAGGAGTGCATAAGTAGGAGGGAAGGGGGTTTATATATCCTGATGGTATTGGTGATGATCTACATACATTGAAGTGATGGATACCTTATGTCAATAAGCTTGCAGTGAGGTGCAATCTGGATTCCTAGCCAGGATTGATTAGGTACGTAGTATCGTTTTTGTGGAGTGTGCGGTTTGGTAAGTCTTAGTGGCTTCATATTTTGTACTGGGGGTGTCATGCCGAAGAGGTAAGTAATTCAAGAAATACTAATGCGATATCCATAAACCATCAAAAATAAATCCATTTTAGGGACTGTAGCGTTGCGGTCAATTCACTAAAGTATCCAAATCGAGCAGACTCGGATTGAAAGATGGATCTGAACAGCTAGAATCGCCGCCTTTCAACGGTCGGTTACAGCAGGGGCGTGAAAGCAGTCTGTTGTGTTTAGTCGAAGGCAAGGGTGGCGTGTGGTGATACATTGCGTTGGGATAAGGAAATTGGTTGCATGATGATGTGATTCGAAAAGAGAGATTCCCTCCAGATTAAAACTTTTCGGCACATGAACCTAGGTTAGGATTCTTATACATGGCATAAAGTAGTGCTTGATACTCGTGCAGCACAATTAAGACATTTCTGGTAGTCGTCGAGCTCTTCCTTGTCCTCCTCTTCTTTTCTTCTTCCCCCTTGCCTACCTTCCAAACTTCTTCAACTCCAGGTATCTCAACGGTGGGTACGTAACGCACGCAAAGGCAATCGACATCCACGCCCCAATATCGCCTCCGTAGCCCCCGATCTTGGAAGCAATCGGCCCTTGATACCAAACCTGATCCATCCCGATAATAGCGCCCGCCCAACCGACGAGCCAAGCAAACAATGCCGCCGCTCCAATGGGTAGCCTCCTCTTGTCCTCCCACGCGGTCCAGTCGAACGATACACCACGCAGTGTATGAAAGAGGAGATGCTCTTCCAAAGCAATAGTTAACCAAGGACAGATCCAATAGCTCATGATTGGGAGGAAATTCTCGAAGATGTTGAACAGGTGATTGCGCCCTGCGACGGAGCAGATGAGTTCAATCACCGTGATGACTACGCACCAAACCCAGCGAGGAACGGCCTTTGCATAACGGCCAAGGGCTTGGGAGGAGAACGCCGCGGCATAAGTACAAGGAGCATTGTTGGTGATGGAGCCGGAGGCGAGGATGATGGCGCAGAAGCCACCGAAGCCGCCGAGGCCGTCATAGCAGGCTGAAAGGAGTGCACCTGACGAAATGCTATAGGCATCGCTCCAACCCGGAGTCGTGGGCACGCCGGTCGCGATAGCTACGCCGAGAAGATTGGAAAACAAAGTGGCTACCCAGATACCAGACCAAGTCATTAAGAAGGTGATCCGTTTGGAAGTCGTGGTTGGGTAATAAACGTAGAAGTCGGCACTAACGGCGGTAAAGCCAATGACACCGGCGAATACCAATGCGAAGAAAGAACAACGGTTTGCGGTGACAGTACCGGCAGGACCGACAGACACTGCGGACGTATCGAAGTTTTTGCCCGTGGAGCCGATAAGCACAAAAAAGGCGATTAATTGTGGGATTATGGCGTATCTAGTTTGCCGCAAGGCTATTAGTTCTCCTTCCACTTCTCATTGTTGTTATGCAGAGGGGCCATAGAGAACGCACCTCTCATATATATGAACAATAGCGATACCAAAAGTGGCGATGAGGCCAATACATATTGCGCTAACAATACAGCCCACAGCGATACTCATGCCCCCACCACTGACGGCGGAAAGCATCTGGCCAGCAATAATGCATCCAATGACGCCCCAGCCTATTTGCATGATGAGGTTGAGAATACAAGCAAGCTTTGAAGGCCAGTAGCCCATGAAATATCGACCAATGACCTGTTGAGAAAGCATCAGCGAACGATATCAACGATGCATGATTCTATAGCCGGATAGAACGGTCATACGAGGTCAAGGATTCTGGGGGAGCTTCAACGAGTCTGAGATATGTATCCCATTCGCACACCTACCATAGTTCGGTTTCCACTTTCCGGCCCAAACGTGGATATATATGCGGGTCCACAAGAGGCAAGAGCATTGGCAAAGATGACGATGCAGACGGAATCGACCCAGCCAAGTTGAAAGACTAGTGGGCCCAGAAGGCCAGTGATGACGTTGAGTACCTCCAAGCTTATACTGGACCACAACGCAAGCATTTGCAGGTAACCGCGTCTTCCACCACCATGCTTCTCTTCGGGCAACACACATGTTATGCCACGAGCTTCAAGCCCGGTGAGGCCTTCCACTTCGGCGTTCCACTTGGCGAGTCGGCCCTTGAGAGCGGGAGTAGGGGGGTTGTCATGTTGGGTTGAAGAATCCAAGGAAGAAGTCGTGTTGGTTGCGTAAGGAAAGTTGTTTTCGTTACTGGTGCCGGCGGCGTCATTGATTTCGGCAGACTTGACTTCACCCCATTTCTCGAGGTCATTTTCGGGTTTCTGGTGGGCATCGGGATGGCGCATAGGATTCATGATTGAAGAAGCGAGTGGGCCAAGGAGAGAAGATAAAGACGAAATGGATGAGATGAAAGTAGGAGTTAGGGAGTCTTCCCTCTTTACCAAGCAGTTGGAAGTGGGGCTTGCATGGCGCTTGGCTAGGTCACAGATCGGCTTGCATGTCGCCTCCGATTCGCTTTTCATCGGGGGTACGTTTGAACAAAATTAGACTCGTGCATCCGATGACTCGTTCTGCTAGTTGCTGGAAGACCGGCAAAGACACTGCAGCCTGTATAGTCTGACTAACTGTCCCAGGTTGATGCCAGATCTCCATTGTAAATGGTGAAGTGCTGAAAGAATGGCTAAGACTGGAAGACGAGTACCAGAATATGTATATAGAGCTTACTAAGCAATCTCTTGACTGGCACGTCTATAGAGTAGGGCACATACCGCTTGTAGCTTGTGCTGTTATCTATGCACGACGATATTACGTGCATCGATCTAGAACACCGTTGGCTGCAAATGACGATGATCATGAATCAGAATCCCATACGTTACTTTATCAATAAATCCAACCCCACCAAGCCTAAGCTCTTTGAGCCATGACCAGAATGCCGGATCGCCAGCTGAGAGCACATCACCCACATGATTATTGTAGAAGTAGTTCATCGTTTCATCAGGGCGCTGGTAAGGAAGGTACAACAGTCTACTTCTAAACGATCTAAATGAATCGCCTGCTACCTTGGCTTACCTTAAACAAACGGGTCTTGGCGAATCATAATCGCTCTATCTCTCATCTTGACGGCTTAATTAGGCGCACCAACCGAACCGCGCAGCAATATCTGCCCTTCCAGGCGCAACATTCCGCCTTCTCCCTACCTTACTGTGTGCAATTGACTATGGACAAGGAAGCGATTGGGACAAACCTCCCCCTGGACGAAGGAAGTTGCGGGCGCTCGGCTAATTTCCGCGAGCCTTATCGTCTTGGTGCGCTGATAAGTAGTAAGCCTATATTGTTGTCAATATCTTTTTCTTATCTGACTGCGACGTCCACGTTAGAGGGGTATCCATACTTGAACCCACAAGTAGAACCACCATTAAGCGATCTAGGAGGTAAAGTACTTCTAGGGTGTGACCACGGAAGCTGACGAACTAACCTGCGTCCGCGGCTGCAAAGCTTGGCCTTTCGATTCTCTATGGATAGGTATATGACGTGAGTTTCTAAGCCCCGGACTAAGGCGTGCGAGATCTCTATGGATAAAGGGAGCATTTATTGTTGTAGTCGAATAGTGGGACTATGAGTTAGTGTGTCTCATGATCTAGTCGCTATTCCAGATGCATACGGGGAACACGTATCTTCGAGAGTATTATATATATAGGTCTTATACTATTAGTTAGCTCTTTATTCGAACTCTTCTTATTTAGAATAATTATATTCTTTTATTCTATCTATATATATCTATATATAGCTATTTAATCAATGTGAGGGCGCTTTCCAATTGTACCATAAAGCTAAAAATATAACTCACGGGTTCGGGTGCCGCGCTTCATAGAAGGCGCACGCCCTATTTGAACCCATATGAAGCCCATACGGCGCACCCACAGGCACCCATATGGCTTTATACCGCCTAACAATCAAATACTCTAGATCTATATCATATAAGTATAGAGAGTTTTTCTAGCGCTAAAATACGTCTAGGTCTACTAACGATCTAGCTAGGCCTACTAACTACTAACCTTAGCGTTGAGACGACCTAATCATCTATTCACAGTACTGCTTAATACCGGTGTATATGCCTTCATTAATAAGAACACTAATGGCACCCCAGACGCAATTCTCTAGGAATTTAAAAATCAGGGCTAGGGCTCGACATAGATCTAGCGTAGCAGATATCGGGTTCGGCAGATCTTTCATCTACGAAGTAACATATATCTTGACTTCAAAAGATCGCGGTCAGCTAAAGGTGTATGCTATTGCTGGGGTTCCAGATCATTTCGACCGCCAAGGATCCTGAACAGAAAACCCTGCTGACTGGCTGCGGCGAGGATTCTGCCTACGCCCCAAGCGCCCTTAAACTATCTTGGGGCAAGCCATGACCCAGGCATAAGCCTGCTTCGTCGTACAAGCTAGTCCCGAAATGGGAGTCGGAGCCACGGATGCTGAGGTCCGCAAGCTAACATGCCTTCCTTCCTTGGTGGACCGAGGATTCCGTAATTTTGCGGCTACGACTACGCCGTATTAAATCCAACGATAAGCTACTTGAGTCTAATAGGCTGTGGCTGGTAGGAATGAGCAGACTCGCTCAGCCGCGCTTGGTACCATTGGAAAAAGCGCACACAACGCTTGACCTTGCAGATACCTTTCCACGGACCACCGCTGCAACCTGTACGCATGCCTGATTGACTCCAAACTGGGTCTCGAATCCTTTGTACCTAATGCGACCGACCTGAGACAGCTTATCTTCGGCCCCACCTTGGTAGACGACCCACTCTTCCACACTCGTCGCGCCGTTCCAACTCACATAACCTCCTCGACAACCGTCGCCATCCTCATCAACAACAAGATCGGGACTCGTGGTGGGAAACCCTTGCCACTCGGTCTTAAATCCACGATAGCTCTGCACAAGGTTGTTGAAGCCGAATCTCGCAGTCCAGCGAACATCGCCGCCACTGGGATCGCTGGGTCCAAACTCTTTCAAGACGGATATTTGACCATAGCCTAGAAAGACGTCGCCATTGGGGAGGACTGTGGTAGAGCCTTGTGAATCAGAGTAAATGGGATCGCCCGGATCAGAAAGATAACGAATAGCCTGAGGAGGGCTAGACTTGTTTGGTGGCACCGAGAGCTGAAGTAGTAAGCCATTGCTCGGGTGAGTACCGTTATCGTAACCAGAGTTAAAGTTATTGAAGTAAGAAAGAGTTATGGATGTTTCGGTCATGTTATGAGGACGCGCATAATGTTGCCAAGCCTACAGGAACGTCAGCCCGGCGTCTAGCCAAAAATTACTGACATCTGAAACATTGACGCAGCCGAAGGCCGGAGAAGAGACATTCATCTGCTTACAAAATGTCCGTTTGCAGGTAATTTACCGAAATCGCCGCCAGTATCTCCCTGCAGGGTCCAAACAATGTCGCCTTCCGCTGTGATGAGATAGGTGGCCCAGAAGTGTCGGCTATTCACTAAGAACTGATTGCCAACGTTCACGACAGAGTTAATGTGGAAGAAGTCAAAAGGGGCGGACTGACTGAGGCCTCCATGATGAGCCAGATCCAATTTGGTATCATTGACAGAAACATGCTCAAGAGCACTCCATCGAAATAAGATATCGCCATTCCTTGGATTAAGCTCAAAAAATAGGCAATCGTAAACCCAACCATTGACTGGACCACCAATTGATGATAGATCTGTCGCTGTTACGTTATAAGCTGTCACAAGAAGGGTATTCCGATCCGTGACAAAAGACTCATGAAGGTCAGCCTCGCAAGGATATGTAGTATTGTCAGGTGTCGATAGTCCAAAGTGGGGACAGACATTAAGGATCTCCCTGTACGTAGCATCTAGGAAGGTCACACTGCCGTATCCGTGCCCAATGTTTGCAGCTGTCGTGCTTGAGCCGCTCCAATAGGTCAAGATGGAGCTACCCTCATAGGATGCAACGCGAAAGTTATTGGCTTCGATAGATGGACCGCTCCAGACAAGCTGTCCAGTATCGGTCATTATTAGCGGCCCGGTGTTTTTGGTGGCTTCGACGATACTGGTATCACTTGGAGCTATGAAGAGTAGCCCAGGAGCAAGTGGCTGACCGTTTGTTGTGATTTTCATCTCCGGGGGATGGAAAGGGGCTGACTTATACATCTGGTAGGGCCAAACCTCATCAGGACCATTGAAAACTTGGTGGAATTCTTTCCCTGGCCCAAGACAACATGACAGATTTCCATTGGACTCTGCGGAGGAACGAGTGGCCGCAGCAGAAATTGACGAATGCCAAGAGCTTTCAAGGGCTGATTGTGTGCCTGAAATGCTAACATGATAGCTGGCCCAAATAATAAGGACTGAAAAGGCCCATGAGCCGGACGTTGTCGTTATAATCATATTAAGATATTTGAAGATGGTACGCTGGTGCGACTGCGAGGCGGGTGCAGTAAAGCATTTGTGTGGGGATTGCAGGGAGGTTATGAAGCGGGCTGATGCAAAGAAACATAAAATGACGCGAGCAATTGGTTGATGCGAATTCTCAAGGTGTCACGCAATCGCTGCAAGTAATTCTTTTTGGAAGTGGGGGTCTTTTAATAAAGGTATAACCGTCTACTTCTAAACGACCTAAATGCTCTTGTTTGCAAAACCCTGTGCGGGAGCTCGGCCTTGGCGGACCACCCTGTTATTTTTTGCCTGGACGATCACCCAAGAAGAGCAGGAGGTAAATCGCGATATATGAGTGTTATAGTAGTTATTTTAGCTTTCTAATTAGGTTAGAATTAAAGCTATTTAATTAACGATATAACATAAGCATATAGAGAGATTCTTTTATTACATTTATAGATTATATCGTCGTTATTATAGACTCTCGTAAGTATTTTAATTTAAAGAAGTCTTTAACGAGAAAGAGATATATAAATATTATACTAAACGACCTTAATAAGACTTCTTCGTTATTTTAAGCTTCGGCTTTAAGAGTATAGATATCTATTACGCTTATCTTAAAAATACTTAGTTTTAAACTTATTATAGCGTCTCGTAAGACGACGATATCGTTATTTAGACTAAATAAATCGAAGTTATTTAAGCGATAGCGCTCTAAGTTAATAACTAGCTCTCTTATTAATCTTATAAAGTCGAGTTCGTCTTCTACGACTTAGCTATCTAATACTTTAAATAGTATATTATTATTAGATTTTTTAGTTCGTAAACAACGTCTAGATATAAGCTTTAATTAAATATTTACTAATTAGAGTCTATCGCTAATAAGATAATTAAAAAGTTTATATTCTTATCGCTCTTTATAATTTAATTTTATTACTAAAATACGAGTATCGATAATTATATAGTCTAACACTTAATTAGACTTTTATATTAACTCTTAAATCGACTCGTAGATAATATACGACAATAAGAAGAATAGAAAGAAAAGAAGATATAAGAAGAAGATATTAAATATTATAAGAGCTTAGAATAATTAGCGATCTTATTAGTAAAAGAATAGTAAGAAATTAATTAATACGAAGACGAAAATAAAGCTATTTAAATCTTTATCGTTTAAAAGAATATTATTAATATTAAGTCGCTTAATAAGTAAGAGTCGAAGATTATATTATATAAACTTAATATAAAGTTATTCTAAGAGAACGAAAAGATTATATTTAATATCGAGATTAAGAGATATACGCTTAATAATAGTAATTTTCTTTTACTCTATTCGCTATTAAGAATTTAAAATAATAAGACTCGTAATTATATTATATCTCTTAATTATATCGTATATTATAAAGTCTTATTTATTGCGACTTTATTCTATAGCTTATTTGCTACGATTAAATAGAAGTATTTTAATATCTTAAAGATTAAGCTTAACGAATACGAATAGATCTTAAGTATAATTCTCGCGAAACTACTAGATTAAAAGTATAAGAAAGAGCTTTAACTTAATTTAATATCTCGTTACGCTCGTAATAAATCTAGCGTTATCGAAAAAAGAGTCTATTATTATTAAAATAATATTTATAATAATTACTTATAGCGATAGAACTTAGAGTAATAGATTTATAAGTCTTATCGAGATTTTAATAAGCTTAAATCTTATTAAACGACTATTTAGCGCTTAGACTACGAAGAATAAAATTAATTCTATTATTATTATTAGATATAATATTTAAGCTCGCTAAAAGTATACTTAAAAGAAATATAATAATTAGAATTATTCTAAATTAGTCTATTACGTTAAAGACTCGCGAAGATATTATCTTATTACGTCTTAAGATTTAATTAATTAATTAGTAGCTATTTTAAAAAATCGAATCGATAGACTTATTATTAAGTAATCGTTTATAAGTCTAATTATCGTCTAAGAGCGTAAGCTAAAGAATAAATTAAAGAATAAGGCGCGAAAGAAGAAGAATAAGAGGGAGAATAATATTTAGTAAACACGTAATCGCGTCTTATCTACTACTAGTACTTCTATTATTATAATTATTTAGCTTTGTTTATAGTCAACGTATTCTACGAGCGCTCTTACAAAGTTTCAATTCTCTCGTCTTAAAGCTACGGGCCGGAAAGGTCTAATATATTTAGTGGGATATTCCATACCATATCGTATTATATCATATCATGGGAGGGTATCATGGAGAGGTTATATTAGATCACTTATAAAGATATAAGATGGGAAATTACTAATATCATGGAATAGTCTAAGAAATTTCTAATATATGCAGGGATATTTTATAATGTAGATTACAACAGAGTTTTCAAAAAGTCTATCCGCACCTAATTAAATTTTTACTTCAAATCTATATTACAACGTGAATATCTATTAAATTAATATAAAATTAGAATACATAATACTTTAAATATTACTCATTAACTTTCTTTAAAGAGATTTAAAAAATATTAATATTTAATATATATATATTAA
>JANQBS010000399.1:0-28018 GCA_033085395.1 Xanthoparmelia taractica | reverse complement strand
TTTTCAGAGCCTTCGTAGCATATTCAATCCCAAAAAGAAGCAGTCAATCCCACTACACGTCCATTCGTTCGTGACAATCTGCGAAAAAAATAAGAGAGATAATCTAAAATCGTTTTATAAGTAATTAGAGAAGAGATCGACTTAGCAATCTTACGTAGATTACAATTTAAGAAAATAATATATTGTAGTTATTATTGTAGTTATTATTTATTAGAATAATTATATTTACTTAGAGAGATTAAATTAGAATGGAATTTATCTTAATATTACTTATTAAGTGTCGGAGTTTAATAATTACTTAAGCTAATTTCGCCCTAATTTATACGTTAATCTAAAATTTTCTTATCTTATTCGCCACCTAATATAAGAAATAATCTACATTATGAAATACCTCTATATATATTAGAAATTTCTCAGACCATTTCATAATATTAGTAATTTCTTATCTTATATCTTTATAAGTAATCTAATATAATTCCTTTATAATACCCTTTCATGATATGATATAATACGATATAATATAAAATATTCCATTAAATATATTAGATCTTTCCGGCCCGTATTACTAATAATAAGTATTTAACTAATAATACGTTAATATTAATATATCTAAGAGCGATATTATAGCGTTAGAGTAAAGACTTATAAGATATATATTAGATATTATAAAGAAAAGAAAAGTTTAAGACGAGCGAAGATAAATTTATTAATACTAAAAGACGCTAGTAGTTATTTCTTACGATATCGTTATTAATATATCGTCGATAAAGTTTTTCTAATAATTTTAATTAATTGAATTATTATATTATCGATATCGCTATTAATAAAATAATAAATTAATTCTACGCTCTTTTATTATAGAAGTTAAAATAGTTCTATAAAGAGATATAAATACGTAGCTATTAATTATTTAATAATAGCCCGCTAAGAATTAAGATAGATAACGTATAATTTATATATTTTAGAGTAATTAGTAATATACGCTATAGAAATAATATCACGTATAAAAGAATTTCTTCTACGCGTCTATAAAAGAAGCTAGAGAATTTTTTTAATAAACTATTAATAATATATATCGTTTTGCTATAAATATATTTATTTTACGTTATAGAAACGATAACGTATTAGAAGAATTCTTTTTCTTTATTACTTAAAGAAATTAAGATTTTTTAATAAGTCGAGTCTTCTACGTATACTTAGTATTTACGTTATTTATAGTATATTAAATTAATTATTAATACTCTAAGAATATTATTAAAATTATTATATTATAAAGAGAGTTTATATTATACATTAATAATTAATATAATAGAATCGAGATAATTATAATTAGTAAATATTATATATATAATAGTACTAACGCGCGTATATAGCGCGTATCTTTTGCTATTAATAAATAAAGCTAATATTATAAAAATAATATTATTTATAAGTACTTTTTCTTTTTTTTTATAAGATTTAAAGGTTTTTTATATTACGTATTAAGAATATTATATTAAATAGTATTTAGAGATTAGAGTCTAAGAGAGAAGATAATTATTAGACCTAGCGCTATATACGTATTAGCGTCGATTATATATAGATTTAGAGTTTATTACGAGATTTATAATCTAAGATCTTAACGAAGCCTTAACGATTATATATCGTCTTCGTATACTCTAGAATTTTCGTATTTCTTAGAAATAAGTTTTATTAGAACTTAGTATTTAATAAAGAAATTATTATCGTATTAACTATACGTCTCTTATATTAGTTAGACCGCTTGCGAAGCGCTAGCGAATCAATTCCTTATAATTTCTTAGCTAATTTTTAGATAGTTCGTAATCGAGTATTTAAGAGTTTTATTATTATATCGATATAGCGAAAAGTAGATCTAATTTTCTATAATTCTAACGTAATTTTAGATTATTTAATTAAGTTTTAGCGAAGAGACTCTTTAGAAAGATCTATAACTTTAGAGTAAAAAGTATCTAATCTAGAAGACTAGCTTCTTCTCTATATATATCGTTAAGTTACTTAATATAAAAAGAAGTTATAAGACTTATTTCTAATCGATAAGATATTTAATAGATATATTTATAGAACTAAAGCGAAGATATTATTAAGACTTCTCGCTGAGCGAGAATTAGCTGGAATTTAATACGCTATAATAAATCGAATAGCTTATAAAGCGAAGCTTAATACGATAATTTAGAAAGAAGATATAATATACTCGTATAAGACTCGCTCTAAGATAGTTATTTATAAAGAAATTTAAGTTTAGAAGACTAGAAAAACGTTAGATTAGACTCGAACTAAGAAATCTCGAGCGTATAATATTCTTAGAAATAAGAATATTAAATATTTTAAGACTATTACTACGAAGACTAGTTTATAGACTAAGAATAGACTAAATTAGTAGACTATATTTTATAGCTAATATATAGATATATAGTAAGTAGTCGAAATATTTAAAAGATTTCGTAAGGAGATAATATTAGCGTAGGGATAGCCTATATAAAGTATAGCGTGTTCCTAGACGATTACGCTCTCTTATATGTACTCTCTTTACTCTTATTATATATTTTATAATTATATTATTATAATTTTTCTATAAATGTAGTCTAAAGAATATAAATATATGTTTTTTTTTTAAAGATATCGTATTAAGTAAGTAGAGAATCTAAGATAGAGATTTAGAATCATGAAGTTCGAGGAGAATTTAGAAAGAAACTAAAGACCGAGAATATATACGCCTAGTAAAAGGGAGTGTACGCGTATAACTTGCCTAGAATAATAAAGCTACTTCGATTTCTTCTTTCAGCACTCAACCAACTGGCTGCCACTAGCTGCTATGCGTGGTAATCAAAGCGAGCACCCGCTGTTAGTGAACAAGCGACTGCTAGCTTCTATAGGCTTAAATCCCGATAATCCCTGGTGGCCCAGACTGACGGTTTCTTGCTACTCCTAGATATACTAGATAGTATCTATCTATCTATCTATCTATCTATCTATACGTGAATATCGCAGTCGTAATCGTTGACCCACCTCAACCATGACTGAAAGATGGCTTCTGAGTCCAAGAAAATCCATTCAGCGTCTGCGTTGACCTCGAATGAAGCGACAGAATCTCATCCGGAAATCAACGTGGCTTTTTCTTCCTTTACTCCAGTGCAGAAATATGGCCTGGCATACGCAGCTTCCATCTCCGCCACGTTCTCTGGTCTGTCGTCCTTCATTTACTACCCGGCCATCACTGCTCTGAGCCGGTCTTTGCATAATTCCATTGAAGCCGTCAATCTTACTATCACAGCATACTTAGTTGTAGCTGGTATCGCACCTTCTATTTTGGGAGACCTTGCAGATCGTATCGGCCGACGTCCCATCAGTCTCGTCGCCCTGACAATGTACTTTGGTGCCAACCTTGGACTAGCCTTACAGGACAGCTACACGGCCCTAGTAGTCTTGAGGTGTTTACAGAGCGCTGGCGCCTCGAGCACGATAGCATTGGCATATGGGATCATTGCGGACATCTCGACTCCTGCAGAACGAGGGTCGTATATGGGCATCCTTATGGGTTTTACAAACGCAGCACCTTCCATAGGTCCAGTCCTTGGTGGCGTTTTGGCGGAAAAGCTTTCATGGCATTGGATCTTCTGGCTCTTATCTATACTTGGTGGTACCCATCTCCTTGCCTTATTCATCTTCCTTCCAGAAACATCAAGAAAGTTAGTCGGAGATGGCAGCATACTCCCAGCCCGCTTGATAAGTCGTTCCATCTACTCACTTATAACTACTCGCAAGCCTCTGACAGAGCAAACCCCACCGCCGTTCTCGTTTCCGAACCCTTTGAGCTGTCTGAGTACCTTATTCAACAAATCCAACTTCATCGTCCTCACGGTAGGTGGCCTTCAGTATACCATCTTTGGTTGTCTTGCAGCATCACTTTCTACCCAAATGATCCATCTGTACTCTCTGAAATACCTCACGGCTGGTCTACTCTACCTTCCGTCGGGCCTCGGCGGTATCGTTGCTGCGTATCTCAACGGAAGACTCCTCAACTACGACTATCGCGTTACAGCTCGCAAATACGGGCTGCCGGTCTCCAAGACATCCGATAACCTGGCAAGATTTCCTATTGAGCGTGCAAGATTGAGATCAGTGTTCCCTTTTCTCGTACTGAGCGCGATCGCAACCGCGGGATACGGGTGGACATTACAGGCGAAAACCTCGGTTGCCGCACCTTTGGTAATGCAATTTATTACCGGAAGTACTCAAGTAGCGGTCTTCTCCGTTTGCGGCACCCTCCTGACAGATCTTAATCCTGGACGCAGTGCGACAGTGCAGGCGAGCTACAATCTCGTCAGGTGCGCGTTGAGTGCTGCAGGAGTCGGAGCTTTGCAGGCTGTCATTGATGGCGTCGGTGTTGGTTGGTGTTTCACCATCTACGCAGTCGTTGGAGCCTTCAGTGTGCCTTTGTTCTTGGTAATGAGACGGTATGGCGAGAGATGGCGAGGGATGGAGAGTATCGAAAGCCCCAATATGAACGGCAATCTGTCTGCAACACAGCACGAAAAGTCCGGAGAATGCTAATTCTATGTCCACGAGCTGGGTGAGAATCCACATGACCGAAAACCTTTAGGAAGCATCCGCCTTGGACGATATCAACGATTTTCACGGGGCTCCATATTGGAAAGTAGTACGCTCAAGGGCCCAAAACCCCGTGGAGAGCCACACATTCACCAATATATAGGACTCCCTGCAGAAGTATTGATAACGTCCCGCGAATTCTAGTGATTTTAGGCTTGCATAAGCCTACCCGTCGTCGTATTCACCGGGCTGCTACCCTTTCAGTTGGTAAACGCTTGGCACAACAACACTTGTCAACAAACCACCAACCTCCCCAGATTATCAACAACATCCCGCCCACTCTAAACAATTCCCCAAAACAAAATCAATCTACCTACCCACTCATCTCTCTCCCAGCACCCTCCACACATCCACAACATCCATCACCTACAATGCTCACAACAACAGACTCCACCCTCCCACTTGTATGGCCCTCTACTTTACTTCTCCTCTCTCCCTTCCCCTCCCTTCCTTGACACCAAAACACCGCTAACCTGCACCTTACAGTCCGAACAACTCCACGCCGGTTTCCAAAAAGTGCTCTATATGCCGCTTCTCCTGTGCATCGTTGGCGCAAGCTCTGTTCTGTTCGCGGCGGGCATGGTGTATTTGGAGCTGAGGTACCCGGTCTGGTCCCACGTTTATTTCGCAGGGGGTGCGGGGGAGCGTAGCGGTGATGGAGGGGGAGGAAGGAGAGCGGCAGCAGGGAGGCAAAGAGGGAGGGAAGCGGTTTGATGTGAGGTGAGAGTGGGGAGTTAGGCTTCGAGTTTAGGTGCTCGAGACTTGATGAGGTGATGACAGTGTCAGATAAGGTAGTGTTGAACATGCTGAACAAGAATCTCCCTTGCACTCTTCCCACTCGCTACGCCGAAACTTCTTCCACGCCAACCCGTGCATTCCAGAAACATGTCTTCACCAACACCAACAACAACAAAAACAATCAGCTATACAACAAACATCCTCCGCACCCTTACCCTCGCCACCGCAACCCCCTTTACAATCTACTCCCTCGCACCACCACCACCACCACCAAAGCCAACCCATCAACTCGAAGCATTACCTCCACCGCCAGTGACCACGTCTCCGAGCCCCACAAACACCCTCGTTCGTACCTCCCATCCCCTCTCCCAATTCCACTTCCCTTTTCTCTCTCTCTTCCATCGCCTCACTCATCAACACCACTCACCTACTAACGCCTCCCCTACCCCATCTAGCTCAACACCCTCAACGCATTCCTCCACTTCCTCGACAAAAGCGGTATTCCCTGGACGATTCTAGGAGCGGGTTTCATAATCGCGGGCATGTGTGCTGTGCGAGCGTTGCAATGGGCGTATGGGCGGAGATGGCAGCACGGAAGGGGATGATGATTTATGAGGAGGAGGAGGAGGATGGGTTTGGCTAGAGATGTGGAAGGGGAAGGTTAGGTGGCGTAATGGGATTGGGACGAGGATTTATGTGTGGGCTTGATGGATGAGGGGGTGGATGGGTGGATGGGTGGATAGTGAAGTGGAAGAAGAAGAGAGAGTACGCGGAATCGTACATGTAATTCAAGCGGATAGATTGTACAGTCGAGAGATGATATTTGTCCTCAGTATTTGACTTGTTCAAGCAATGCCTCACCCTTGGGCTCAAATTAGTGAGAAAGTCACCGGTGCGATCGAATCAGCAGAATCAGGTATCCTGTATGACAACTGTGTTAAGACCTCAACAAAGACACTGAGGGTCGATCATCTTCGTAGCCAGACAGGGTGTTCATCATGCCAAAGGAAGGATTGTCGAGAGGAGAGGTCTCGGATGCCAACCAAACTGATTGCTCTTTACCATACCAGATTGCAAGTGCTAGTGTTGATGAGTCCAATTATTCGACCATAGCATGTCTGTTCAAGCAACAAATACTTGTGAGATAGCCAACTGTCGGCCACCGCTCGGCTCTACGGCGTATTCAAAGCAACAATTATCAATGACAAACAGCCTTGATACAATGTCAAATCCTATCTCAAGGCCTATACTACTCACTCGCCGCAATGATCTTCAGATTATACTTGCAGTAGTGGTTTATAACAACCAAAGCCATAATGGAGACCATCACCAAAGTAGAAGTACAAGTAAGAACGCCAACGCTATGCGGTGTGCATTGTCCTGATGTCCTCTCTCCAAACGCCGACATCGATAATAATACATTCAAAATCCAAAGCTGTCCAGCAGACTATTAGTACTAGGCTCCTCAAAGACCGTAGGCGTCGGTCTCCCTGCCGGCTTCATTTTCTGCTCTGTAGGCAATCTCGGACTAGGCATGTCATCAACCACAAGGCTGCTTCTCCGCCGGAGCATGTTGCGTGGATCAGGAGGATGTGTTCCATTTGAAATATCCTCCTTTGGCTGCTGAAGGAATTCCCAATTTCTAACCAAGTCCAGTGCGAGTAAATCACATCCCATTCGATCATAGAGCCGGGCATTCTGAATGACAAAGTCCCATTCCGCACGTGGTGAAATCTTCGATGCACCTTTGAGTGCTTGTAAAGTCTTCCCCCTAAGCTGTTTATAAAGGACGACCAATGCTGGATCGCTTGAAAGATAGGACTTGGACTGCAAATTTGGGGTTTCGACTAAATCGATTAAAGTGTAAACAGGCGAGATCAGGACACGGACTGCCATGTCGCGCCGGCCAAGCATCCAGAAAGCCCATGTCGCGAGCCATCGATTACCTTCCAAGGCAGCTTGTGGTAGTATCTTCTCCTCTAGCAACGAACGAAGTACCAAGCTCTCGTCGCCATCGTAGACACGTGCAACCGCAATAGCAAGCTGCAGGTCATGGAGTTGATTAGCGCACACGTTGATGGCGTCCTGTAGGTTGCCTGCGAGGAGGAAGAAAGCCGCAGCATATTCTGCGGGTGGGTCAGTCAATGTCAGAAAACGGTTCAAATACGACGCACCGAACCGGCGTTTGCCTAGAAGAGCATAAGCATTCTTCAACGCCGCTGTCTTCCATCGAGCTTCGGAGAAGTCATTGCGTAGGAGCTTCTGAGTCCCGGACTGCTCGCGGTTCCAGGCCGCCATCCTCCACAGTCCCACCAGAACACTTTTCTTCTTGAGCGCTAAGTAGTATAGACTGCAGTCAATCGGGTTCTTTTCATCTGTCTTTGTGTATTCATTGCGGGCTATCACTTCGAACTGGGCTCGCTGCAATCTTTGCTTAGCGGAAGTTGGTTTCTCTCTTCGCAGCTCGGACTTACGAGTGCGGTCAGATCAGTCATCCACATAAACATGCCACTTTCCCTCGCGTGCTCCCAGAGCATTCTACCATGAAATTGTCTAGAGACTAGATCGACCAGTATATCTTGGCTGCCGCTATGATAAGCCCAGATTATCTCTCTCCAGGTAATGTTCACTTGAGTGGCAGGGGCTTGGCTCTTCCTAATTATATGTTGCCGGAAGAAAAGAAGGTAGCGCATAGCATTCTCGTCCATGGAACGTCTTTGTTTCTCGGCTGTGGCGACGCACTCAATGATGTCAGCCAGGTAGAACTGCTCGTGGCTCGAGAGCTGTGGAATAGCCAGCTTTGCAAGGTTCTCATTGAGCGACGCAGCCAGCTCCTCAGTGACAGTCTCTGGCTCGTCGTCTTCAATAAAATCCGCATATGACGATCGCATTTCCTTTTTCGCTGCGTAGGAAAAGTCCTTTGTACGTTAGCATATTACAAATATAGCATTGCATCGAATTACCTCTTGTTCGTTGTAGAAGTCGCTGGGTCTCATAGTCACAAAACTATCCAAGACGTCGCCTGTAACAAAGAACTTCAAAGCCTTGTAAAGTCTTATAATAATTTGCTGCACCTGGACTAACTTCCCAGCAAGAATACATTGTGCAAGAAACTGAGGATGAAAGACTGGGAGTGGCCCGTTAAGGTAAGTTACCAAATCGAAAATGCTCAGCAATTGGTGCTGGTGTATTGGTATCGAGAGGTCCACAATTTTGTCATCTGATGTGTCCACAGCTTTGTCATAAACGTATAGCTGATTTCCAGCTCCAACAACGAGATTGCCGCTTCCTAGCCAGGTGCTGTCTCCAATGGGATGCGAGGTGAGCTCTTTGATATGGATTTCGCGTATGGATACCCAGGCAGGGCCTGCGTTCAAATAGTCGTAACGCATCTGAGCTAGTATCACGACTTTGTACGGAAAGCCAACTGCGAGAATCGATTGCTCGTCAGGCGTTGATGACCAGTCAAGGTCTTGTATTGACTCGGAAGATTCGTACTTAGCATCAAATTCCAGCTGACCACTCCAAGGATCCCATATTGTCAATCCGGTCTTTGCACTATCGACAACCGCAATCTTCCTAATCGAGCTCCCGCTTGCCAGCGACGGATTGTTGATGCCAGTCTCAGTGCTAGATGTGGCTAACCAGTTGATAGAGTGCTTAACAAGATCAAGCGTAGCGGTCCAAGCACGAAGTACACCACTATCAGTGTATGATATGGCTAAGTCCTTGGCGAAGGTGTCCAGAAAGGCGGATGGGAATGAGAGCGAGCCAGCTGGATCTACCGGCAAAACGAATGAAAGGTCATCCTGCAGTCCCAAGTTGGAGGTGCAAAATGACTGCATGCCAGGAACCGAGTCTTGTTTTAGGTGTTGTCGAGATTTGCATGGTAACTCCACCTTCCACACCATGGCTTCCATGGTCGATGTGATGATAGCTACATAGTAGATTACAGACTTGAGATCTGACTGCGGTAATGGTATCAGACATAGAGGTTTTCCTTCGGCTTCAAAAGCACAGGAGGCTGCAGGTCGAGCGACGGAAGACCTTGCGTCCCAAAGTGATATACTGTGATGGTGCAGATTTATGACAAAGTCTCCCTCCTGCAGCAAGCATGATCGATGTATATGCTCTGGGGAGCTAAAAGAGCTTGTCCGAGCCAGAGCCATGCCTGATTTATTACTTCCTTGCTTCCACACTAGTCCCTCATTATCGTTGGTGCGAGATACTAAAGCCTTGCCGCTATTACTGCGTACAATTTTTTTGACCGGCCCTTCATGGCCTGTCCATAACGCCTTCGCTTGTAGTCGTTGCTGACGCGGAGATGGATCAAAGAGTTCTTCGAGCTTGCTTTCATACCATATGATCCTTCCGTCAAAGTGATGCACAAGAAGCGTAAACGGTGAATCGGTCTGCTGGCTAACAAAAGTAAGGAATTGAGTGTTATCTTGTTCCGCCCGCACATCTTGTAAGAATGAAAGCTTAACGTTCTCGACGTGGGCTATATTGAACTTGTCGGTGCTTTTACGATCCTTAGATCCCACGTTCTCTAATCCCCACGCAGACATATTACCGCGTCGGTCCACCACAACGCAGACTTCCGGACTCGTTTTAGCAACCTCGAGCAAGTGTTCCAATGCATGATGCTCCTGTTGACCGTCGCTAGAGGCCGCTTGCACCTCTTGTTCTGTCGCGTACGTGAAGTCTTTGCTGTCAATGATAAATGCATAGCGTTTGCTGGACTGGTGTGGAGTCTCGATTTGCCGAGGTTGTATTGCCTCTTGCATGTCTATTTCCGCCCAAAGCTGCAATACCTGTAGCCCATGTGGGTCTGTAGCCGCCCATATCCTGATCTTGCTATCGGCACATATTGAGAAGAGTACGTGATCCAGGGTCTGTTGACGATCATGAGGCCTGCGCCAGTGGATAGCTGTAACTGTCATGGGGTGAGGAAGGTAGGTGAAGTCAAAGCGTGTGCCATCTGAGCCGAAAGACTGCCTTCGCCACATTTTGATAAGCCGATCATGATGGCCGGTTGAGGCAATAAGGCTAGCGTCGTAGGAGAAGCTTGCGATCTTGACAGGCTTGGGTAGACTGCGATCCCAAATCAAAGCATCATCTTCATAGGTTTGGTAAAGCCTAAGAGAAGAGGAGCCGGTCAAAAGCTCTCCGTGCGACCCCCATGATAGCGTCAATGTGCCATCGTCGTAGTTTGGAACCTGTAAAGAGGACTGAAAAGACCACTGTAATACCTGTCAGGATCTCACACGCAGGGATCGAATCACGACTCTCAATCTCTACCTTCAAAGCACCCTCCTTCTTTCCATATGGCTTGTAGACATGAACTTCCTCCGTGGTACATACGGCTATTTTCCCGGTAGCTTGATCGATAGCCACGGCCTCCAGGGCCAGAGGCTCGTCATCATATATGGTCTGGATGAGGCTGTGAGGGCCACTGAGGATTACTACGGCATTTCCCGAGATATAGACCTTGAAGAGGTTGGATTATTAGCTTTGTAAATACATTCGTAGACCTGGACTGTAATTCCGTACCACAAGGCGCTGGCCTTCCCAGAGCGCGGTAGAGACAGCTTGAAGTTTGGCCTGGGGCTTGCCAGGTAGTGCTGTTCGCATGGAAACGATAAGAGATAGACGCTTCTGAATTATCGAAGCTTTGTCTCTTCATGATAGAATAGACGAGATGGCTGGAGGGTGGATTTGAGTACTCTATTTGAGATACAGATAGAGAAGGATGAGCTTCTCCGTAATGAACATTAGTCTAACGACCCGATTGTAATGATCTTTGATGAACCCAGAGTGCGACGAGAAAGAAGATAAGGAACTTTGGTGCTAAAGAGCCAAGTACGTGATCCTGCAGGAAGCCTAGCGCATAACACAATCTAGCGTCTTTTTCAATCTACTGCCCATAACCTAATATATTTCTAATCCTTTACTTTGAATTATCATGGACTCGACGCTTCTGTTGATCATGGAAGAGGGAATTCCTCAGCATCTGCGTGAGCAGTTACTATCTATGATACAATATCTACATTTATGAGCAGAGCTTAAATGCTACCCCGCTGGTCATGACACATCAATCCATGCTCCCTATCTACCGTACTGGTTATTCGAATACTGACCTCCATGGCCGTACCCATTTGGTGGTGCTGGGGGAGGTCCATTATAGTAACCCAGCTGTGGCGGTGGCGGAGGTCCATTGTATCGACCTTGAGCTGGTGGAGGTGGTCCGTGGAAGTATCCTCGTGTAGGTTGGGGGGGAAAGCCATATTGGCCAGGCGGCGGTGGTGGGCCTCGACCAAATCCATTAGGTGGAGGTGCAAAGCCGGGATTCAGATGCTGGGCAAATGGGTTGGGTCTATCATTTGAATAGTTGATCTGACCACCTCGCCCACGGCCATTACCGCGACCACCTCCCAATGGTGCACCTCCATGAGAGCGGCCAGAAGAGTTGGCGCGTCCTTTTGTAGCCTCGATGTCGGCGCGATCAAGCGTGGGCGGTGCAAACTTGACACCTCGAAGTAACATTGACTTATGGATATGTACAGAATGAGGCATCTCGTAATGGACACTACTTCACGTGTTAATTTAGATCACTTGACAGATGAAAATGAACGTACCTGATGCTATTATCCTCATCTAGATTGGGCATCACTCCTTCCTCGAGTGGAAAAACCAGAGAACTTTGTGGTATGTAGTCCTCGTTCTTTCCAACTTTACCGGCCAGCCCTTCGCTTATGCGGGGATTGAGCTTGTACTTCGGCGAGCCCTGACGCTTCGAATAGAAGTTCGTCGCTATCTCTTCATACAAGGGATGTCGGTTGGACATGATGAGAACGTCTTTGCCCATCGCGTTCCTTGCGACATCATCTGCAGACAGAAGCGGATACCTTGTCGCCATAGCGTCGAGCAATCTCTTTTCGTCAATAAAAGGCAGCAATGCAACGCCTTGCCAGGCAAATTTCTTTCCATTCAAATCAATGGGGAAGTCCGATGGATAGAAATCTATGATTTCGCTGTCCTCGTCACTCATTAATGATCTGAACGCCTCTGGTATCGCGTGATTCGATGCTGCAGGCAAGACGCCCATGAGCTGCTCGAACGGCTTGAACGGTGTACCTTTCTCGAACTTTATATTCATCTTATCGAGCTCGACGAAGTCAGCTGCGAAGGGAGCGTAATGATACGGATAGTACCAGGTCCACGATGGGCACCCCTGGAAGTAATACAGCAAGACCCATGCAAGACCTTCCACGTAGGCTCTTGCAACCTTGTTGCGAAAGGCGATGTCCTGGGGATCCACTTTGAACTTCTGTTCGTAGTACCGGTCCGCATAGCCTTCCTCCCACAAACGAACAGTGTCGGGTGGCGGCTCATCAGAGTCTGCCTGTGGCTTGTTCGAGACGTCAGGGCTATCACGGCCTGGAGTCCCTGCGTCTGCGTCCTCAATAAGTTCCGCCTTTCTCTTTTTCGAAGCCGATACGGGCGTGTTGATAAGGTCAGCGCTTTGGGATGTATCATTCTGCCCGCTACCGTCTGTACGGTCCCCGGCTAACGGCTCGGTCTGGTCTGACGAAGACGAGTCGGTCCGAGCTCCTAGCAATTGACTTTTCAATGCAGCTGCAGCACTTTTGTTGGCCGCATTGGCTTTGTGGACCGCGCCACGATTTACAACCATATTGTGAGTAACAGCTCTTTCTTCCTTGGTGAGGATACCTTTACCTGGAATGAACAGCGGCATATCTGCAGGAGCGATCGATGGAGGTTTCGCTCGGCCTATGGTACCATTCGACGGGCTACTGTAGTCTGGAGACCCCCGACGGCCACGTTGCACGGTGTCATTCTGGCTGTTGCTTCGGTTTTGCTCCTCTATCTTTCGCCGCTTAGCATTGGCATCTCGTCGCTCTTCTGTCTGTCTCCGACGTCGAAAGATTGCATCTTCCTGCTTAGCAAGTCCATCCAAGATGAACTGAGCGCGTTCCAAATCGACATGCCCGTCTTTTGTGACATAACCTCCCATCAATGGGACGTTGTCTCGCCATATAGCAATGAGAGTGTCAATACCGTTCTCCCTGATATCAAGGCTGGGCAGATGTGGAAGAAAATCATTCCCAACAAAAAAGCACATAAACACCCAATCATCTAAGGCTCTCTCTAAATCAAAGCGAAAAGGTGCTTGCGGCACGTACAATTCGGCTTCGAGATACTCACGAAGAACGGAAACATGGAGCCAAATGAAGGGTTTGTCAGTGAGCGCTTTATCCTTCTCGCCAAAATCTCCATCCTTTTGCTTAGCTTCGCCTTTGCAGGCCTCCGCTATGTGGCCCTTCTGGCCGCAAATATGGCAAGTACGCGCTTTTGATTCTTGGAAGAAGACGTCCTCGCGAAGTACGCGAAAATGAGGCTCATGGGTGGCAAGACCAAGCATGATTAGATCAGCATCAAGTCCATATATTACATGGCGAGTATTAGGATCATGCTCAGGCGAAGATCGCTGTGAGCGGATGAACTCCATGATCTTATGCTCTCCTTCACCCGGCACCGTTGCGTCCGATATGATAACCTTGACCTTTTCCCAAGCTGGATCAGTGTTGACCTTGTAAGCACACCAGTAGCGAAGACTCGCGGCAAGGATGTCCATGAATGGCGTTCCTGGGGTAATGGCATTGCTATCCCAGGTCTTTTTTTGTGCCATGGCCGTAGCATCTTCATGCACCACTCCATTGTTCTGTGACTTGAGCATTTTGAGGAACTCCTCCTTGTCTTCATCCTTCTGTGCTGCTTCCTGGGCCGATCTGAAGCGTCGGGAGCGTTGCTGATTCATCTTGGCACGGGGAGCAACGCCGTCTGCAAAGAGATGTTAGCATATTTTGTAGCTAAACCAGATTCAGTGTAAAAAGAGTGCACCCCCCTTGATGACTTTTAGACCTCAGCGGATAGGGTAGCCAGTCTGAGGGATAGACAGTCCCAAGGTGCCTTGGGCATGATAGTATTGAACGTACCAACAGCAATCAATAGCAATTTTCTTGGCCGAACCATGTTCACCACGCGATCTGTATATTTAAATATTGCCAGCATCATCTCTTCTTCTGTAGATGGCGGTGGGCGATCTTCTGGGTGAGAGCAAGGATGGACTATGCCATTCATGTCAAGATATCTTCTCCCTTCTTAGCTATTTCAACTTCAAACTCGCAGGACTCCAACGTACAGATTGTCAAACTCCTCCCCGTTGGGGTTAGGACCAACGGTGCTGACTGGTATCTCCTGTCCATCGACTTCTCCAGGCTTTTCTTCGATAACCTGCGAGATGATCTTGGGGTACTTCTGCGAGAGCCAGCGAAAAAGCGCTGGAACACCCATATCTGCTTCTGTACGGGGAGATTCAGAATCTTTGAGGGTCGTCTGGAGAGGTTATATGATTATGACACGCGCACGTTAATAGCCAAGAGGCGGCAGATGTAGGGTTTCCTTCGTGCTTTCTTTCATCAACCGATGAGAGCTTTGAAGCGAGCGACCAAAAATACTATGGAATGCAATTCAATAAGGATCCTAGGTTGTATACTGCCAGGCTTGCTTTGACCAACTTATAAGCGCTTCAAGAAGCCAGAGGTACCACAGCTAACCCCTGCAGGACCTTGAGACAAACTGAGATGAGATTCAGTCTATCGAGGTGATAGAGCGCCTGGCCGTAGTCGCCTTTGTGGCTTTAATTACGGTGGTGCGCCTTTTGGACGGTTGAAGGGTGAAACAGGAAGGGCCGAAGCTGATGGTTCGACGTTCCCAATCAAGGACGTTCGAGGTTTGTCTGTGAGATGTAGCTACGGGTATGGAGAAACTATATTCCGCAATTGAAAAGGGAACATTAGAGCCACCAGAGCCGTAAATCAAAATTCTACCTCCCAACGACCATCGTATGATTAGTTGATGCTTAAAGAGTTGGACCATTTGATGGCGAGCCAATGATCAACGATGTGTAGGCGTCCTTTGTCACGCTCATCAAGGAGTATGCAGCCACCGTAGCACAATGTTTCGAATACTCGAATCGCAGGCACCGGCGAAGCAGAATGCAACTACGACGATCTCTACCCTTAGTGGGCGTTTGCAGAGTGCCACTCTTCTGGAGGATCGAAGAGCAGCAATACTAGGGTTAAGAAGTTTCGCCAAAGTCTACCCGGCTTCTGTGGCATCAGGGGCTCTCAGAAGCCTCATTAGCTGCCTGAACAACGATGTCGAGGACGTGGACACTACGAAGGTGATACTGGAGACATTGTTGATGCTCTTCAGCCCTGACGAGTCGAGTGTGGGTAATAACCCAAGCAAAGAGTGTCTCTCACTAACATGGAAAAGCCGGAAGCCTCCGATGACATAGCCCTTTGGCTTGCGGATGAGTTCACCCAAGTGAGTGGCATGTGCTACATGATCCTGATAGCTGCTGAGTTGAGGGAGTAGCGGCAAGAAAACATCACAGCTCTGTTGGACCTCCTGGACGCGTACGACTTTTACTCACGGCTGTACTCCTTACAATTGATATCCGCCATATCATCTGCACGCCCCGAGCGGACCCAGGAATGTGTATATACAGCTCCGCTTGGTGTGTCTAGATTGGTTGCTGTCCTCGAAGACAAGAGGGAAGCTGTTCGGAGTGGTACGGTAACCAATATGTAGACGTTCTCATGAATGCAGCTAACGGTGCACGATAGAGGGTTTACTCCTGCTCACTGCACTCACGCCATCCTCGCCAGATTTACAGAAGCTCGTAGCTTTTGAGAACGCCTTCGACCGCATATTTGGTATCATTGATTCGGAAGGTGCACTGACACATGGAGGCATTACGGTGCAGGACTGCTTGTCTCTACTGGCAAATCTCCTTCGCCTAAACGTCTCTAATCAATCCTACTTTCGCGAAACGGGTTCAGTAAAGAAGCTTTCCAATCTCCTGAGTGAGGCTGTTCGCGAACAAGATCTCCCAGATGGAGTAGCAGAGTGGGCCAGACCTCAGCGGGACAAAAATGTATGGGGCCTTCTCGCTGTGCTACGACTCTTTCTTGTCAGAGGTAGTCAAGGAACGCAGGCAAACCAAATATCATTCTGGCAAAGTGGAGTATTGACTCAAGTGCTGGATATAGCTTTTCGTGAATCCTTCGACGTCCCTATCAGAGCAGAGGTCAGACAGTTTCGTGCCCACTTACGCATGCATCGCTAACTGATCCGCGCAACAAGGCTCTTGTCACAGCTGCCGATCTCATAAGGTCGAATAATAGCTTACAGGAAGGGTTCGCACAGCATGATGTCCTCTCACCAAGGCAGGAGGAGGTTGCGCAAGTGAACGGTGACGCCAACGGTCACGCTCCTCGGTCGAGAGTAAACGTTATATCTGGTCTCCTTGATCTAGCTCTTGCGCCATCGCCGACTCATGCATTCGACGTCCGACTTTCCGCTTGCGAGTGTCTCAAAGCCTATCTATGTGGCCATGCAGCGATACGCTTGCACTTTTTGCGTAGAGCTATCGAAGGTCATACATCCGACCAGGTCGAAGCAGACAACATAATTACAATACTCTTGGACGATTCCGAGTCCTCTCGCGGAGCTGATCCATACAGATCTTGGGTATCTGCAGTCTTGCTATTCCATCTCCTGTATGAGGACTTTGATGCAAAGAATATTGCGATGAGTGTTGCCGAGGGCGACGCCGGAAACGGGGAGGAAGTCATCACTTGTATACAAAGATTGTCATCGAACCTCATTGCAGGCGAACAGAAGGACGAAGACCCGCGAGTGTCTATTGGCTATCTCATGATTCTGTGCGGGTGGCTATACGAGGATCATGACGCAGTCAATGACTTCCTGGGCGAAGGCAGCAATGTACAAAGCATAGTACAGCTCATCACACGGAACAGTCAGTCTCGAACGCTTGTATCTGGACTGTGTGCTTTCCTGCTGGGCATTATCTACGAGTTCTCAACAAAGGACTCTCCGATACCGCGAGCCACTCTTCATCAAATCCTCAGTACCGGCTTAGGCCGTGAAATTTATGTTGATAGGATTACTAAGCTACGAGAACACACAATGGTCCGTGACTTCGAGGTGCTGCACCAGGGTTTTGCTTCAAGTCTGCCCGGTGGGCTGCCTGAAGTCTACTTTGACCGTACGTTCATGGACTTTCTAAAGGACAATTTCAGTCGTGTCCTGAGGGCAATCGATCGACCTCCAGGTATTGAAGTGGCTGTCGTTGCGAACGGAATACAGAAAGGTGTTTCCCGTGAGCTGGTCGATTCACTGAAATCACAAGTTGACGCTGCAGAGAAAATGATACAGAAGCTTGAGTCGGACAAGCTGACACTTGAGCGAAAGCTCGGGCAAGAGCAGGCCGATCACCGGAAAGCCAAAGACTCTGCTACTGTGGAATTGAGCAGGATCAAGAATATTAACGAAGCACTTCAGCGTAATCACGAAGAAGACATGCAAGCAACTGCACAAAAGCACCAGCAGGCTCAGGTAGCGACACAGAGGGCACACGAAGCGTCCATGCAATCGCTACAGAAAGAAATGCAGAGAGCGAAAGAGGCAGCTGATGCAGACGCTACAAGGGTCCGAACAAGGACCGATGCCGAGATAGACGACTTGAAAGCTACGGTTCGAAGGCTAACAGACGAGCTGGAAAAGTCTAGCAAGGAGCATGCGCAGGATCTCCATATCGCCCACGAGGACTACACCACGAAAATATTTGGATTAGAGTCCCGCCTGCAACGTGCTGAAGACAAGGCTGTCGATGCTGAAGCAAGAGCGACGCGCCTGCAAAGTGAGGTTGATAGCAAAGAAGAGGCGAGAAGATCAGCGCAAACAGAGTTTGATGACATGCTTATGGTGCTTGCGGATCTTGAGGAGAAGAGGTCGAGAGACAAGGTAAGGAAAGTCCGTTCATGATCGAATGACCATCTTGCTAAAACCAACAGAAACATCTCCGAATACTTGGAGAGGACGTCTCTGAGGGCGAGGAGGAAGAAGAGTCCCAAGGTGGGGACACCGATGCATAGGGCGAAGCGCATTAAGCCCAACGGCAGCTAAGTCGTTGTATGTATAGATTAAATCCGACGTATTGCATAGTCAAGTCGTGGATTTGGCCAAGAAGCCGGCTTTTGATCGAAGAATACTCGATCCGTCTTCGACGTATTGTGATCTTGTTTGTGAGGCTCCCACATTTCCGATACCTGAATCAAAGGTCATGACTTTTCGCCATTCAACCAACTTCTCTGGTGGTTAAGTCTAAGCTAACCTTGCTGCTTGGTGGTGCGGCATAGCTAGTCCCCCGCTAAGCCTCCAGTTGACAGCTTGTAGTCCCGGTGTCTCTGACCAAACCATGTGCAATGCTCAAAGCGAAGGAAGACTGCGCGTATTCTGGGGACATTTCAAGTTAATGAAAGAGACGGTCGGTCTGAGAGATATTACAAGGATACTCTATTTGTTCGCTTCTATATTCTACCAGCTGACCAGCCCTTACAGTGGGTGGATGCTGCCTGTCGAGTGAGAAGGAGCAGAAATGTTGGGTTCTATGTGGCGGATGAGAATGGGTTTCACTTGATGAAAAGGCTTGCTACCGAGGTTTGCACCATAAGTCCTATCAACTCTAGCCCTACCCTCGGAAAAGGCCCTATAGAAGAGGAACCCACCCTTTTATTTTTTTAGGGGGTGTAATTTAATTTTTGGGTATTATCTTAGGGACAATAGGGGGCCTAAGCCCAAACTAGGCGAGAATTAAGTGCAGATCCGAAACAGATACTTAAGCGCATTGTCCGGGCAATCCTCTAGGCGGGGTTTTATCCGATCTTGGCGTGGGAGTCTTGGCATGTCCAGGACTTTTGGTCAGACCTCCGTAGACAGGCGTCTAAACAGAGATACCGCCCAATTGTAACTAGGGCGACGATAACACGAGGTCTTTCCAAGAACATGTTCGTAAAAACGTCCAAGATAGATCGGTAACTTTTAATGTATGTCTTTACACTGTACCTTAGTTGTAAGGTAAGCTGCTAGAGTGGCGTAACTTATTTAGCTGTCCAGCCCTATGGACACTCGAGTCATTCTTGAAGCTTTGAGTCATCAGTGACATTTTATTTATATGCCGCCAGATGTCCGAGTCAACAGCTCCATGAGCAAGATTTTCCCTCAAGCATCATGTCCGTCGATTTTCCCAAGGAAGAGGAGGCGGTGCTGCAGCGCTGGAAGGAGATCAAAGCATTTGAAACCCAGGTAGAGCTCTCCAAAGGTAGGGCCTCATATACATTCTACGATGGACCTCCGTTCGCGACAGGCTTGCCCCATTACGGCCATTTGCTCTCATCAACTATAAAAGACATCATCCCACGGTACTGGTCCATGAAAGGACGTTACGTGGAAAGAAGGTTCGGCTGGGATACGCATGGGCTCCCCATTGAATATGAAATAGACAAGAAGCTGGGGCTTTCAGGGAAAGACGCTGTGGAGAAGATTGGAATAAAAGCATACAATGCAGAATGCCGGGCTATAGTTATGAAGTTTGCGACAGAGTGGAGGCAGACTATTGAACGCTTGGGCCGGTGGATCGACTTCGACAATGACTACAAGGTCAGCGAGCCTGGACTCTTATGCAGGCGATATTGCTTACTGACGGCAGTGAGCTTAGACGATGGACCCTTCGTTCATGGAATCGGTCTGGTGGGTTTTCTCAGAATTATACAAAAAGGATCTTGTCTACAAAGGTTATCGTGTCATGCCCTACTCAACAGCTCTCAATACGCCACTCAGCAATTTCGAAGCTCAACAAAACTACAAAGACACTCAAGATCCCGCCGTTGTGGTTACCTTCCCTCTGCTCAGTGACCCTAATACCTGCCTTCTGGCCTGGACGACGACGCCATGGACACTACCCTCTCACACAGGACTTGCGGCCCACCCAGACTTCGAGTACGTCAAGATCTACGATGAAGCATCCAAACAAAATTATATCCTACTCGAAGCGCTCATGAAGACATTGTACAAGGACCCGAAGAAAGCAAAATATCGCATTGTGGAACGTATGAAGGGAAAGGACATGCTGGGGTGGAAGTACGAACCGTTATTCCCCTATTTCTACGAAGAATTCAAAGACTATGGGTTCAAAGTGCTCAATGCTACGTACGTGACAGCCGACAGCGGTGTCGGTATTGTTCATCAGTCTCCCGCGTTCGGAGACGAGGACTACAAAGTAGCTTTCGAGGCCGGTGTCATCAACGATAAACGTCTGCCTCCAAATCCGGTTGATGAAAAGGGTTTATTCACCGCAGAAGTGCCTGACTTCCAGGGCCAACACGTTAAAGCCGCTGACAAAGCTATTATTAAACATCTAAAGGGAACTGGTCGCTTGATCGTTGATACTCAATTTACTCACAGTTACCCGTTCTGTTGGCGGTCTGACACACCGCTGATCTATAAGGCCGTTCCCTCCTGGTTCGTAAAGATCCCTGATCTGATCCCTACCATGCTAGAAAACATTGAAAAGTCGCATTGGGTGCCCAATTTCGTGAAAGAAAACCGGTTTGGCAGTTGGATCGCCAATGCTCGAGACTGGAACGTGTCACGGAATCGATATTGGGGTACCCCTATGCCGATATGGGCGAGCACAGATTTCAAAGAAATCGTCTGCGTCAGCAGCATTGAGGAGCTCAAGAAGCTAAGTGGCTTTGAGGGCGAGCTATTGGACATCCATAGGGATAAGGTGGACAACATCACCATTCCCAGCAAGCAAGGCAAAGGCGATCTCAGGCGCATTGAAGAAGTCTTCGATTGCTGGTTCGAATCTGGCAGTATGCCCTACGCGTCGTCTCATTATCCCTTTGAAAACCAAGACGCTTTCAAGGCTTCCTTCCCTGGTGACTTCATTGCAGAGGGCCTGGACCAGACACGTGGATGGTTCTACACTTTAACGGTTTTGGGCAACCATCTCTTTGGCTGCTCTCCATTCAAGAATTGCATTGTCAATGGCATTGTTCTTGCCAATGACGGAAAGAAGATGTCTAAGCGACTGAAGAATTACCCTGATCCTTCGTTGATCATGGATCAGTACGGCTCAGATGCCCTCCGATTGTATCTCATCAACTCACCCGTCGTCCGCGCGGAGACTCTCCGCTTTGATGAAAAAGGCGTGAAAGAAGTGGTTGCAAAAGTTTTGCTTCCGCTGTGGAATTGCTATAGGTTTTTTTCAGAACAGGCTTTGCTTCTCAAGAAAGTCGAAGACATTGACTTTGTGTTCGATCCTAAGTCGGAATTGGGCAACACGAACGTGATGGATAGATGGATCTTGGCAAGCTGCCAGAGTTTGCTCAAATTCACTAATGAAGAGATGGCTGCATACCGGCTCTACACAGTCGTACCAAATCTGCTTGGATTGATCGACAGTACTACGAATTGGTACATTCGGTTCAACCGGCGTCGCCTGAAAGGCGAATTTGGTATTGAAGATACCCAGCGAGCGTTGAATACGCTGTTCGAGGTTCTGTACATCCTAGTTCGAGCTCTGGCACCTTTCACCCCCTTTCTTACGGACAATATCTACCAGCGGTTACTACCCCATATTCCCGAATCTGAACGAGCGAAGGATCCTCGAAGCGTACATTTCCTCAGTTTTCCGGAGGTCAGAGAAGAGCTCTTTGATGAAGACATCGAACGTCGGGTCGGCCGCATGCAAAGTGTCATTGAGCTCGGCAGAGTTTCGAGAGAAAGAAGGACCATTGGCCTTAAGCAACCACTGGAGACCCTCGTGGTCATCCACCCAGACGAGACATATCTCTCCGACGTCCGTTCCTTGGAGTCTTACATCTGCGAAGAACTCAACGTTCACGAACTTATCCTCTCCTCTGACGAGGACAAGTACAACGTCCAGTACAGCGTCACAGCCGATTGGCCCTCTCTCGGCAAGAAGCTCAAGAAGGAGGCTCAAAAAGTTAAGAAAGCACTTCCTGATCTCACAAGTGATGAAGTGCGTCAATTTGTTGAGAGCAAGACCATCACAGTTGCCGGCATCAAGTTAGACAAAGAAGACTTGATTGTCAAACGCGGCCTTGGCGAAGATGAAGCCACCAACTTCTACGAGACCAACACGGATGATGACGTTCTCATCCTGCTGGACACAACCATTTATCAATCTCTGAAGCACGAAGGCATAGCGCGCGAAATCGTCAACCGGGTACAACAACTACGAAAGAAGGCGAAGCTGGTGCCTACCGATGACGTCAGGATGGAGTACAAAGTGCTGAGTGATCCAGAAAGCATCGATATTGAGCAGGTGTTTGAGGGGCACGGGAAGACTTTCGAAAAGGCATTGAGAAGACCGCTCGACAAGCACGTGATAACGGCATTTGAAGGGAAGGTACCGGACGGGGACGTCGATGTTGTGTTGTTGGAGGAGGAGCAAGAGGTGCAGAAGGCACGATTTTTGTTGAGGTTGGTGAAGCTTTAGGACCGGGAGATGACTTAGAAGGGCCCACGTTCACAATAGAGAAGCGGATGTCGTTGTCTTTAAATTTCAAGCCATGGTCTACGATAGCAAGAGCATAAAAGAGCCTCAGTCTGAACATTGGACGTGGGTAGAACAGAGTTGTATCCTATGGTCTGCCATCTATGCCATCACAGCTCCATTAAATCTCCGCCAGTCCCCCTAAACAATCGTCCAAACAACCTGCTCTACAGATTCCACGGTATTCCGTGACCCATTTGCAGTTCTTACAATCTGCTCATCTCCGCGAATCAGTTGCCTCCTTTCCCGCTCCCACCGCCTGTAGTTTTCTCCCCTCCTCCTGGAGTCACTCCTTGGCTTCCTCCTCCACTCCCGGGAGCATCCTTCATCTCGCTAATGCCTTCAGGTAGAGGTGCAGCTTTGCCAGAGCGGTCGACGCCGGAGGAAACTGGTTCCTGGAAAAGCGAACGGGATGTTAGAGTAAGCGGGTAATGGAAAGCTGTGGGAGGGGTTAAGGGACTGTGACTTACGTCTGAGTCGCCTTTGGGGGCACCGGCGATCTTGTTCTCGCCGGATGTGATTGCGTTATCTGAGGCTACCGTGGGGCCGTCGTCGTATTCTCCTCCACGAGGCATGGTGTCTGGGATTTGGGATTTGGTGTTATGGTGTATTGTTGGCTGGTATTTGATCGAGTTTTGGGTAATTTGGAAGTGTTTGCATCGGCTCTCGTGGGATTAGAGCAAATTTGTGCACATACGTCATTGTGACGGTACCCGATTGGAGAGCTCTTTTTTTATATTATTGTGGGGATTGCAGGAGGCAAAGGTGTTTCTCGTCCACGCGAATAGGTCTATCGAGGGCGCATTTCTCAACGCGAAGGCGAGTACCCAAGCTCATTTTCGTTTTGCAGCAGCCTTTCAAGGAATATCAGCGTTGGCCTTTTTGGTTGAAGGATGAAACGTACAGTGTAGCACTCCTTAAGCTTCAAGAACTCAGAAAGGCATTTATCCTTGTAGACCCCATTGAAATCCTGCGCTATGCAGCGTCCAAAGATTGCAGACTGCCCGATCCACACACTTCAGCGATGTAGACTATTTACTCCTACAGATGCAAAGATGCTTACCTCGGTCGAGCATTTGGCTACAGCCTCAGCGAACTTTTCAATTGGCCTTATTCTTCCGGGCATTTTCGATTGCGATGTCGAATCAGGACCAGGCAAATCTCTGAGGGTAGCAGGTCAGTTGCAGATGTTGGAGAATGCGTCAAGGTCGATCTTTTGTCAATATCAAGGGCACTAGTAGCCCTACGAAGTTGTCGAAATACCGAACGCGAAAGTGCCGCCCGCGCTATTCAAAAGATGCACAACATCAACATGCGGGTCGCAAACGTCCATATGCTATGAGAAACGAGCTTACGAATTGCTATGAAGTATTGCTCTGCTTATTTGTATACCTCAAACTGTTTGATTATCTTCATGCCTTCAGAATCGTCGCGTGGTAGGCGCCGGTACTGTCGATGCCTCCAGAGTCCCCTCTGTCACAACACAATAGCGCCGAGGACTCTTCCCCACTTACTGATCAAAGTACGTCTTTCATTTTCTTGACAATATAGCTGCGATTGACGTCGTACAACAGATGTCGCCATTCTGTACCAAATCGTCAAATCCGCCGAGTTACACCCCGATGTCGGCATTCGTCCTTTCCGCGCTATGTACGCGGCGTACGAAACCATCCTCCCTCAGAATGGACTCCACCCGGACCATGACCAGATATACTTGCCCTACCTGTATAGATTGGGAGGCAAGAGGGAGGAAGGGTATTCCTTATACGAAAGCTTCGAGGGTCTGCTTGCGGAACTTGGATTTCAGATTGAATTCGTCGCGGATGAGGAAGGCGTGCAAGAGATCACGAGGACTTTTGGTGCGGAAGACGAAGATGAGATTGGAGCCAATGGACAAATGGGCGCTTCTAATGGATCTAGAAGAAGGCCAAGACGAGCCTCTTTCAACTCTACGTACGATGCAGAAGACGAGAGCACGAGAGCAAATCGACAACGAGATGTCTCGCGCGCTTCTATGTCTCGCCTCGAAAGCAGTCAATTGGCCGTACTGGACACTCGACCGTCAACTCGAGCAACTACAAGAAGGACAGAAAGGACAGGCGCCAACGCTTTGTCCTCGAAACCGCCAGACGTCCCGAACAGGAGGGGTAGGCTGACAGCTAAGGAGTTTGCCACTAATGCTTCGTACGCTCACCGTAGGCTCGCCGCTGCGCCTAGCCAGAGTGGACGTCAGAGAGACGTCCGTCCGGCGTCTACTGCTTCAAGCAGGAATGCCAAAAGACATGCAGCCTCCTCGGTAGACGAGGATTCCGTAACCGCCAGTGACCGTGAAATTGAAAACACTCAAGCGTTAAATTTTGCTCACAGTATTCAGCAACCATATCCAATAGGCCAAAACGAGCGTTTCTACAATCCTTCGAAGACGCAATTGCTTCGAGACGCGCACGATTTTCACAACTACCGAATTCGCTCCGTCGCTCGTGATGCGATCGATAAGTGGTGCTTCGCCGCCTTCCAGGCAAAAGATCAACATGAACATATGGAACGACTTGCAGCTGCGCATGACAAGGAGATCCTACTTCGTCAGGCGTTCGAACATTGGCGTCTAAGATTGCACGCGAGAAAACAAGCCGCCGAAACTGAGCGCTTTTTCAATCGCCTAGAACGAAGAGCCACGAAAGCCCGTGATCTACTGCTGTTGGCGAAAGCATTCAGTCATTGGGCGCAGTGCACACAGGAGGAAGTCTTGCGAACCTCTGATGCACGACAGCACGTTCTCAGCACAAAGTACTTCCGGGCCTGGCATGAAATTACCGTTATCAATCAACTCAAGATGCGTCACCAAGGACTACGGAAATTCTTTGGGTTCTGGAAGCAGCGATATATTGCAACCGTAACCAATGAGATCAAAGCTGATCTATGGCGCCATGAGAGTCTTTTAAGGAATGCTTACTGGCACTGGTTCTGGAGTTTCTGCGAAACACGTGCCCCAGAGTGGAGGGCAGCAAGGCTCAAGCGAAAATATCTGTTCCAATGTGTAGCCACCTTTAGAAGCAATGTTCGGCTGAATCAGCAAGTCGCTTTACAGTCAATTAATGCGTCAAGGAAAAGGATCATGCTACCATGGCTGGAGAAAGCGCGAATCACCATTGCCGCGCTGCGAGAAGCAGATGTCTTCCACAAGCAAAAGCAAACTGCCCATGCCCTGCAAGCTTGGAGAAAAAGCACACGATATGCCCCATTTGTTCGACAGATATCCAACATGGTTGACTGGAGAGTGGCTGGCGAGACCTTTTTGACCTTTGTAACTAGATACAGATTTGAAAAGCAAGCTGAGTCCGTCAGTCGGTTGCGAAGTATGAGAACTGCCTGGACGCAATGGAATGATCGCTTGCGCTGGCAGAGCTTAGCCCACCGCATCGATGATCGCTTTTTAATCGAGTCACTGTACAAGTGGGTTATCGCAGAACGATACCTACTTTTGCACCGGTTGTCCGAGGAGAGACTCAAGCAGCTAATGGTCAACAAGTTGAAGAAACACTGCAAACTACGTCAAGCAGAGCGCGAAAATGGCCTTCAGATGGTCGAGGCGGCACAGAGAAAAAGCCGCATGCGGTCTTTCGTCCGACATTGGTACTCTCAGCTGGGCTCCCACCGCCAGGATGAGCGCATCGCCTTCGAGTTCGGTGCGCCAAAGTTAGTTCAAGATACTCTGGAATCGTGGTCTCGAAGCTCAGCGCATGTGCGGGATCTCAACAGCATGGCCAAACACGCCAATTTCTACTTTTTTACGAGGAAATGCCACAAGCGTTGGCAATCTGCGGCCATCAATTCCAAACGGCAAAAGCGTCGAAATGCCTATATACAAGTCAGACGAAAATTCAAGATGAATCTTGCTGCAGGGGTCCTCCAGCAATGGCGTAGTCTCTCTGCGCAGAATCGAGACATGCAGCAGCAAGCCGACTTTGCGAATCAGAGTCGTCTGCTGCGAATGGGCACTGATTTGTTTGATAGTTGGAGGGACCAGTCCAATGTGAGAAGGGATCAAGACTCTCAAGCAAGACAGCATTACGAGAGGCGACTGCTAGAACGCCATCTCTACACGTGGATTGAACGACTCGAAATCCAAGTGAGATTAGAGGAGACAGCTGAGCTTAATAATGAGATGCGTGTCAAGAATATTGCTTTCAGCTGGTGCAACAAGTTACGCCTGAAGATCATCGAGCTCAAAGGACGGGAATCGAATGCGGAGAACCTAAGGGCCTGGTATGAAAAACGCCGTTTTCGCAACCTATTGAGACATTGGCACGGTCAGACGGCGGGAAAGGCGGATCGCGCACATCAAGTGACGACCTTCTCCTCCAAAATCAAGAGGTCGAAGCTGCAAAGTGAAGCAGATGACCGCGATGGCCCGACGAGGCGGGCAGAAGACTGGACGGATTTTGACATAGGTGATTGGATTCCGGCCCTTGAGGCTCAGTCCAGCAGTACACCATTGCCAGGATATTTGAGTACACCGTCGAAAAGAGCAGCTCGTGCGAAGGCGTTGGTCAGAGTCTCGACGACTCCTGCAGGGACGCCATTTGAGCATCGCCATCGCTCTCAGACTGGTTCGACACCGCGGACTTCTCGAAGAGGCGCCTTTGGAAAGTCTACTACGGTTCTGAAAGGTAGCACATTTGGGACTATAATAGAAGACTCGCCTAGGACGCCTTAAAGGGTTGTAAAAAGAAGGGAAGGAGCAAGAAATGGAGGACTGGTTGTGAGCAGCGTCGGCGTCTTGGTAGTTTTGTCTTTAATGATACCCACCAGCGACGCTTTTGGATATTTGGGCCTTCAGCGTCGATAGCGATGATACCTCACTACCTTCATGACGTGTTTCACGAGTAATACAGGTACCTTATATCAATGATGAATGTTTGTCAGCGAATAATAACAAATACAGTGCGCTAGCTATGTAAATTAAATTCGACTGCTTTTATATTCGCGCTATTGCCCGCGCGAAACGGGAAGGATTGGTTGGTAAGCCAGCGTATTAGCGTGTGCAGGAAGCTTGAGAATCCTTGGCACAGTTTTTTGAGAATTTTGTGTTTTTGCCACTCAAATCGA
>JANQBS010000398.1:0-28183 GCA_033085395.1 Xanthoparmelia taractica | reverse complement strand
ACCAGTTCAAACTATTGGTTCATTGGACTGGTTTAACTAATAGTTCGTGGTTTGGTGCGAAACCATTGGGAACCTTGAGTGGACGTGTGATTAGAATGGCGTAGAGAGACAGATGAGCCGCCGAAGATTGACGACCTATCACATCTTAGTCTCGAGGTCCACCTGTCGAGCAGTGAGGAATTATGTGAACTACGTTCAGAATTCACACGGCCTGAAGTGGACAAGGCTTTGCAGTTGGATGTCGAGGTTGTGTCATGAAGTTAGTAGAGTTGGATGTTAGATGAGGTTCGATAGCTCAGCACCAAAGATCTCCGCTGAGCACACTCTGGGAAGGAAGTTGAGAGTTCGAACGCGGATGGCTTGTTGCAATTCAACTTCGAGGTCGGTTCATTCAGCAGAGTGAGATTAAGCAGAATCCAGTGGCGAAATGTGAGTTGAGGTCACGGTCTGATGGTCGAGTGGAAGGATAAAGTGAGGTCGTAAATGGCCAAGAGAGTCGTGTGAGCGGCCAGAGATCGATGGGCCTTAAGGCCAAAGTGTGAGCTCGATCGTTGATGATGAGAATTGTTTAGAATCTTGGATAAAAGAGTAAGTGGCTGAAGATAAAAAATTAGCTCAACCTCAAGTATCGATTGTTGAGTAAGATGAAATGGTTGGATTCATGTAAGCTTCTGAAGATGGGCGATGGGCGACGAAAGATGAGTAGGACTCGGTAGTCGAGATCCGAGATTGGTAAAGGAGCGGGGTAGAATTATTTATCTAAATTATAAAGATTAATTAAATATTATTATTATTATTTTAATTATCATTTAGAGATACTATAAATATCTAAATATAGTTTATTAATATAGTCTATAATTAAAGAAAGGAGAGTGTTAAAAATATAATATTTATAATAACTTATCTTAATATATTAAGGAAACGAGTATCTCTTCGAGAGATAATTTAAAAAAGCTTTTTAAAAAAAAAGAGAAGATAAAAAAGAAATTTAAAGTATAGAGATTTAAGAACTTTAATATAACTATCTATAATAAAATTAATAAAATACTTTAACTTATCTTCTAAGATTATAATTAATACTTAAAGATATATTAATATAAAGATATAGAAATAGTATAGTTAGATATTTTATTATTATTAGTATAATAGTTAAAAAGATAAAAGGGAAATAGACTACTATTCTTTTTTTTAAATAAATAAGATAAGTATTATAGAAATAAGAAGACTAAGATAGATAGAAAGAATAGAAAGGAGAAGAAGAAAGGGGGACCCTCTCTAGATCTTTAAGGGAAATACATCTTTTGAGTAAAGTTATGTAGTTCGATTCAACTATTTTAACGAGAATAGTATCAGCCTAGTAGTGTAAGTTCTTGATGTGTGTCTGTGTTTCTACGAGGTTCTACGACGAAGATTATTCGTATATTAACGATTCTTACACTACCTAGTGTAATTAATAGACACATAGAGTTAGGGATAATAATAATAATAATAATAATAATAATAATAATAATAATAATAATAATAATAATTATATATAATAAATATATAAGATTACTATTTGCTTTTCTTAGTCTTTTACGAGTTACTCTTATTATATCTCTCTTATTATATATAATAGTATTCGATTGTAAGCTTGCTACTTGTAATTCTCGCGATGTGAAAAACCATCTACTTTAACTATTGAAGACTAACTAGTTAATTAATTGAAGAGTAAGAAAGAAAAAACAATAAATAACAAAAAGTAAAAGAGGGTGAATATTAGTGCTCGCAAATAGTAAGATTATACACAAATAACGAATGCACAAGAGAATTGATAGATAATTGAATATATTTAACACTGGGGCACGCTAAGACCTTCTTGGCTATAAGTTTAGACCGGCCCCTTAGAGCTAGAAGAACTCTTATATCTATGCGATATAATCTAAAATAAAGTTATAAAGCTATATATATAAAAGTAAAAGAGCGAAAAGAACGATTTTACTCTAAAAGAGAATAATTCGAATAAAGAGTTAATTGCTAATATAGTAATTATATAAGTATACTCGCCCTACACACGTGTCTCGTATATTACATATCAATGAAATAATACTAATAATATAGTCTTATATTAAATTTATTAACTTATAATTCTACTATTACGATTAATACTCGCAAATAGTAAGATTATATATAAATAACGAATACACAAGAGAATTAATAAATAATTAAATATATTCAATACTAAGATACGCTAAGACCTTTCTAACTATAAGTTTAGGTCGATCTCTTAGCGTTAGAAGAACTCTTAAATAACTTTTAACGTTATCGAAAGAGATCGAAGAACTCGAAGATGACTTTTAACGATATCTATTATAAAAAGTAGATAAGATTAATAGCACTAGCGCTAATGGATAAGAAGGGCTAATACCGAAGATGTGTTGGCCATAGGCCTAGAAATGCGTTGATCTCAGCGAGAGATATGCTAATAAAAGACCTATATAGACGTTTGAAGTTGTAGTGTTAATCTCCAGTAGTACGTGAATGTGAACAACATAGGTAGCTAGCTATATGTCTGGGGATTCCGATACGATGGTCACACGACGAGGACCTAATAATCAAATGACTCTTCTCACCGTGAGTATTTAATCGCCACTTGCGACGGTTAGATACTAGCCACGGCTTCGTGGGCTTGATTGCGATAGTCAAAATATGACTCTTCTGAGTAAATAGATACTTGCTACGACTTCGTGGGCTTGAGTGCGATAGTTAAATAATAACTCTTCTGGCCCTGGGCACTTAATCGCCACTTGCGACGATCAGGTACTTGTCACGGCTTCGTGGGCTTTGAAATGTGATCTCGATTAACCGTGGTCCTACATTCAATTGCGCCCTACATTCAATTGCGCATATATTCAAAAATCGCCTCCTAATCTACGAATATCTCGTCTCACAGCTAGCTGATTAAGAAAAACGGCCTGATTATTATGGATTAGCTTTTAAACACTATAATTTAACTTTCGAAGACTAGATTTAACGGTCTTATTAATCTTTTTTTATTGAATTTCCTTCGCTCGAGTAGCTCGCTTTAAGACCTTCTTCGTCTTTTCTTTAACTATTTCTTTCACTGTAGCGAGAGATTTATGTATTTAATCGATGTATATTTATTCACCCTTCTAAGCGACGGTCTTAGTAAATATCTTACATGTTCGTTTAATTAGAGCCTCTTTGTAAATACGTTTAAGGTCTCGCTCGGCGATTTATCTTAAAAACTTATTAACGATTACACTCTTAATAAACTTCTTTAAAGGTCTTCGTAGAACTTTTAAAATAACGTATTCACTCGTTACTAAGAGTCTCTAAAAGTATTCTTCGAATTCGATTATATCTTAGACTATATACGATATATTTATAAGAAGAGAAGGGGCTAACTCGAGAGTAGTAGCATATGACTATAAAGATCTAATCTTTATTAGAACGATTTCGGGATTATAAAGTACGAATCCGGTCTTTCGAAAGACTAATTGAATAATTAAAGACTTAAACGTTTAAGATCTTATTTAATTAAATACTGCGAGAAAATCTAGTCTATTAAAGTTATTACTTTCTAAACGAATAGCGTTATTAATAGTCTCGAAATAATACTATTTAAATGATTAAAAGTAGTTAATATTTAAAGGTTGAGTGATATGTGTAGAATACGAAGGGAGAACAAATAGGGCGATCTTCTTTTGTTATGAATATAGTTAAAATTCGTATATAAAATAAGATTCAAAGTCATCTAAAATTAAGACTCTTTATTCTCCCTTTTAATATCGACTTAAGTGTATATCGAAATGCTTCAACTAAGCATATATTAGTTAATTATTTGAATATTCAATAGGGGAAACGATCAGGATCGTATTCGGGGGCAAGTTATTCTTATCTTATTTATATAGAATATGTGCTTCTTTTAGGATGACAAAAGGCGGAATATTTCATCCCTTAGTCAAAATATACTTCACGAAAGTTATATAATTATAATTATCTGGATTCATAAAGCGAAGTGCTTTACTTTTGTCTACTGTGATCACTGAATAAGCGATTCTATAGTTAACTCGAAAGCCTATCTCGTCCATATTTCAAACATTCTTAAATTACACTCTTATCTCTTTATAGCTAGTCTGAAATCTCTTATATACCTCTTATATGCTCTAAAAATTATATGTGTTCTTACGCTCGGCACTTAGAGACTTTTACTTACGTTTATAATATTTGAGATATCGTTTAATAAAGTTTATAGCTTAATCTTTATTTAATAATTTCGGAGGCTGATCTAGAGACGACCCGAGTTTAAAAAGATATTCTATAGTATCACGAATATAACGAAGGCGAATTAAGTATTTAATCTAATTCAAGTAATTAATATAATTATATAAGAATAATTCTTGGGCTATAGTAAGTCGTTGATGATCTAATTAACGAGTGCTTCTTGAAGTTATTCCCCGGAGCCGATATTGAACGCGTCTTGGTTTGAGATCATAGTGTAACGCAGCCGCGCGAGCACTGTCGAATTTACCAGTCTAATAGTCAAATATAGCGTCTTCTAAAAGAGTCTCTTTATTAGTATAAGAATTGGCCATGATATAATTAAATAATAATGGGTTGAGATAAAAGAATCAAATCACGAAAAAATGCGCAATTGAATGTAGGGCGCAATTGGATGTAGAACCACTATTCGCTACGCTCAGAGTGGGGCCACGGTTAGAGATATGCTGGCCAAAGACCTGGAAATGCGTCGATTTAGAGCGATGATCTTTGGCGAGAAATATGCTGGCTAAAGGCCTGGAAAAGTGTTTATTTGTAGCGTTGATCTCCAGCGAGAGATGTACTAGCAACAGGCCCGAAAATGCGATAGCTATAGGCTTGAAAATGGGGTGTCTCTTCAGCGAGAGATGTGTTGACCCAAGACCTAGAAATAAATCTGTTTGTAGCCCAATCTCCAGCGAGATGTGCTGGCCGAAGGCCTCGAAATACGTTCCTTTAGCGTGTTAATCTCCAGCAAAAGATGTGCTGGCCAATAGGCCTAAAAATGCGATGACTCTCCAGCGGGAGATGTGCTGGCAACAGGCCTGAAAATGCGTCGATTTGTGGCTTTGATCTCTAGCGAGAGATGTGCTGGCTAATTGCCTCGAAATACGTCGATTTGAAGCCTTGATCTCCAGCGAGAGATATGTTGGCCAAAGGCCTAGAAATGCGTCAATTTGAAGTATCAATCTCCAGCGAGAGATCTGCTGGCAACGGGCCCAGAAATGCGTCAATCTTCAGCGAGAGATATGCTGGCAATAAACTGACAATAGGCTGACTGAGAGATCTCCGGAATGTAGCGGCTGCAGTAATAATTGCAGTAGTAGTTGACTAATATTGACTGAGAGATCTCAGGATTGTAGTGGTTGCAGTAGTGATTGCAGTAATCGCTGACTAATTAATTGATTGACTGACTAACTGAAAGAAGAACAATATGGCTCTAAAAGAGAACAATTCGAATGAAGAGCCAACTGCTGGTGCAGTGTGCTGGTGCAGTGGCCATACAAATAGTGCTCGCCCCGGACACGTGTCTCCTGCGCATATCGCATGTATGAAACGGTCATCAACAGCTACCCCGCTATGGCCTCATACTCGTATTCCCTTGGATATGCAACTCCCTGGGATATGCAACATTAGGGTTAGGGCTACGTCCGCTACTGGCAACGTTTTTTATTAATTTTGATTAATCTACTTAATTAGAACGTTATTATTATTCGAGGCCGTGTGATATAGTGAAATAGTCTTTACTATTATTAGATGCGTTCAAAAATTACTAAGTTTCATAATATTTCGTGGAAATAATAATAAAAATTAATAATTAAAATTATGTTATTTAACTTAAATAAGATAATCAAATCTACTTACTCTTAGAAGTACTATCTAATTTATTATTCTAATTCTATTCGTATTAGCCTAATATTATAATATTATAATTACTAATCTAATTCTTAATAGACTTTCAAATATTTTATTTTTTTAATAATTCGAAACGCTATAAGAATTACTACATTATACGTAAGGACTATAACACGTATATATAGTTATAGAATATAACTTCTAATATAAGAGTAAGATCTTACAATATAGATATTAATCGAGATAAGAATAATTAGCGAAAAATAAAGTCTCGACGTCGAGATCTATAAGTAATTACACGTATTTAAACTTAGTATAATATACGCTTATCGCTAATTATAATATATATCTCGCTTTAAATAAAATAATAAATAATTAAATAAGATAATAAAAGTATCTTAATATCGACTTAAATAATAAAAATTATAATTACGATAAAGAGATCTAACGGCGACGACGTCTATTAGATATTATCGCTATATATTCTCAACGACAAATAAGATATATATTTAGCTTCGACTATATTTATATATAGCTATAATCGATAATAATAATATTATATTCTCTATCGCGAAATATAAAAAGAGTTTAAATAAAAAGATTAAATAAACGTCGAATAAGATTTTATATTAGTCTATTACAAAAGAGTGATTTTAGAGCGTATTTTAAAGATAGCTAGCTTAAACTCCGCACTTATTTTAAGTCCTTCTTTATCTTTTTATTAGAGATTTTATATATCTTCGTATATAGCTTAATTATACGATTCGATTATTTATTAAGTTATCGAGAAGTTTAAAAAATAGACTTATTAACTAATAATCTCACTCTAGCGAAGAATTCTTAATATTTCTTTCTTTATTAATAATTTTAAAGACTTTAAAGACTTTAAAGAAGCTATCTAAATAGATACGTTTAGATTATATAATTAACGAGTATTAATAAGCTCTTTTAGTCTATAAGAATAGCTTAGACTCTTAAAAAAAAAGCTCGTTATTAGATTAATTATAAAATATTATAATTTGATTTATATTACTCTTAATCGTCGTATCGATAATAAAACTTAGTCTTATTAATAAGTGTATAAAGATAAATAGCGATTAAGTTCTATGGAGAACCAAGCTCTAAAATCGTGAATCTTATAACTCTACGAATAAAATTAATCTTTAAGAATTACTCTTATTCGATAAATAACTTATAAATTACTAGAAGATAAAAATTGAATATCTCTCTTTCTAGAACGTTATAAAGATCTATAAAGTCGATTTAATTAATTATTAAACAAAGACTATACTATAACTTATAATATAATAAAGCTATTACGATAATTTTAGCTTATTAAGTTTATAATTTAAAAATATAATATTTAAATAAAAGATATATATAATATAAATAAAAAAGAGATTACTCTTAATGCTACTAATAAAGCGAGAATAATATACTATAAATATAATTTATAGGCGTATAAAGCCTAGAATAAAAATAAAGAATAAGTCTCTCTTATCGACTCTATATTCGCGAACGAAAGACTTCTTTTAATATTCGTTATCTTTAAAAAAAAGCGTTAAATAAAAACTTAATTCGAGATCTTAGAGAATAAGAATATATATATTATAGTAAGTAAAACTAATTAAATTAATAACGTCTTAAGTCTAAAATAATTTATTAGATATATATTAATTATTTCTTTATATATAATCTTTAACTAATCTTTTATAGATACTTTAAATCGTAGACTCGAAAGACGCTTAAAGAACAATATCGTCTTCTTATTTTTAACGATTATTTATTATATACTAATACGAAGATTATATAATTCTATGTTAGCAATAATATTATTCTTTTATATCTCTCTACTTATATTATATATATTCTTTAATTACTAAATATTAAATTCTTTTAATCTTTAATAAATATATATTGTAAATATCTCGAAGAAAATATATAATATAAAGAGAATTATATAATAAATAAAACGAACTTTCTTCTATTAATCTTAATAACTAGAAAGAATACTATAACGAATTAGAATATCGAATATACGTGATAGAAAAGCGAACTATTTTTAATATAGTTATAGATTATTCTAAATAAATTAAGATTTAAAGTATTAAAATTAGAGAAATTAAATTTAAACTAAGTTCTCTAAACTCACGATTATAGCGTCTAATAATAACTTAATCTCGATATCATTTACTTTAATAAACGTAAAGTAAATTAATTAATTAATTTAAGAAATTAAGATTAAAAATTATAATTTAGCACTATTAGAAAAACTTAATAAAGTATATAACTTCGCTCTAATAGTTAATATCTTATTTAAGAATATTAATAATAATCTAATATAAACGAATTAACGAAGAAAAAATAAGATTAAATGTAAATAAGAATACTAAGATAAAGAATAGATTCTAAATCTTAAGATTATTTAATAGCGATCGAATAATCTTACTACTAAATAAATTAAAAAGGAATTTAAGAGATTATTATATCTTAAATTATATTTATTTAAAGATATAAAAAGAGATAGAAATTCGATTAAAAGAATAATAAACGTATTTATTATATTAAATCTATAAATATTAATAATACTCTCTTTATCTTAAACTTTATAAACTCTATCTTAAATCTTATCGCAGATCTTATTATAGCGAGAATAACGCGATAAAAAAAACGAAAGAAATAAAAGAGGCGAAAATAATAGAAGAAGAATAATAAAAGAAAAGAAAGAAAAAGATAAAGAAGAAGACGTATTAATAGTATTTTCACGAATTAAAAGATTAATAAGATCTAAGAGATAATACTTTAGATTTCCACTTGCTAGCAATAAAGAAGAAATATTATATATCATAATAATGCTAAGTTGTCATAGAGTTTTGGTGATATGTTGGCATTTTGATAATGTTAGCCCTAACCCTAATGTTGCATATCCCGGGGAGTTGCATATCCCAGGGAATACGAGTATTGGACCCACTAACCCACAGTCCCACTGTTACGAATTATCACAACTTGCTAAATGAAGACGATATCTAAGAATCGTTTATGTGATGGTATATAGATAGTACGAGAAGTGATGATTTCGATCATCATGGACAAAAAAGTTAATCAACATCTCCTGTCCCTAAGTGTACTTCTCTATCCCTGGATCATGACCTCCTTCTGACGCTGCCTGCAGAGCGTCGCCATACTCTCCGCCCTGAGCGTTGACATCGGCCCCTTTATCGAGCAGTATCTGCACCACTTGTTCATGACCTCGTAATGACGCTGCCTGGAGCGTGTTGTCGTACTCTCCGCCTAGCGCATTGGTGTCAGCGTCCTGCACATTGCCTGTTTCTTGAATTAGCGCAAGTCTGTTTTACGAGATTGTATAGAATTGTTTCCTGGTCGCCCAATCACATTGAAAAGATCTACAAACAATGCCTTGGTAGGCGAATAAGCAGATGTACTCACCTTCTGACTCGCAGATCCATGGAATCATATCATTTTGTGAATTCCACCCGGCTCAAAGCGCTTGCGGCCCATAATGCTTCTCTCAGAGCAGGAAGGAAAATAATCAGCCTGGAGAGACGAGCAAGAAGAAGAAACGGCGGAGGAGGCCGAAGAAGGGTGGAGGTGGAGAGAGTGAGGCTACGCCGTTGTTGGGCAACGGGCACTGAGCTACAGGCGATGGTCAGTATTTCTTATCGATGGCTGTATATTATCGGACGGCATGGCTGCGAGGCACAAAAGAAAGGCAAAATTCCTACTTACGCTGTACATTAGAACAATTCAGCCTTCTCTCGCTGTCCTATGAGCTGTTGAGGGCTTTTTGAGGATGAGGGAGAAGGTCAGTTAAAAATTCATTACGCTATAAATCCAGACGGAAGGAACATCATAATTGTTGCCAGGGATGTCATCAAGGATCCGCAGCTCATCCGGGATTGGAAGAAAGCTGTCTATCTACCTATTCAAGACTTCATCTACGATGCAGAGTCTTGAGGTCGACATCATCAATGGCTCTCATAAGTACATTTTGGCGATTGGACGCATTACGGCCCCCCATATACCCAATCAAGACCGCGTTCCCTGTGGTCGTGAGATCAAATACTTCTCCGAACATTACAAGTACACGAAGGTCCCAACCCTATATGGACATCGCCGGAAGTTGCCCGGCCAGCAGCCGTCATTAGACTCAAACATTGGATGACAGTGGGCTCCTGCTTCACTCCACTTCTCGCGGCACAGATCCGGTGCGAACATGTTTGATATCTTTTAGCCTCGCGGCCGGCAAGACGACACTCGGGGATGGGGACAGCGGGGCTGGGGAGTCTCCTGCACGGATAGGGACATGGGAATGTAGAAGGACGCCATGGTCAGTCCAGCGATAAGGCGAGGTGATGGCGGACTCCTCCACGTCTGAATTTTTATCGGGAAACGCTGTCGAAGACCAAGGTGACAGAGGGAGATCGGCATGACGGCCCCCCATATGCGCAATCAAGACCGCTTCCCCATAGGTAGGCGAGGTGATGGTGGACTCCTCCATGTCTGAATTTAAAACGCCGTCGAGGGGGACCACCTTCGAACATTGTCCACAGTGCCAGCCATATAGTGGCTTAATTCCATTTGCAGCGCCAACGCAGCTCCGATGTTGCCAGAGTCTGCAGTTGACGCACTGTATGAGCCACGTCCCGGGAGACGGGGTAGGATCAAAATCGGTTCCAAGCAGCTGCAAATTATCATAGGCTCCGCAAACACAGCCTATCGTACTCTCTCGAACAATTTTGGGCAAGGGTTTCGTTGAGATAGATGGTTTAAGATGGTCTCATATTGATTAATTGACTAGGTGTAGGAAGAATTCTACTTGAGATGAAAACTCAGAGTGCCAAGACCGCTTAGTAAGCATGCGGACAAATGCCTCCTATTGGCTGAATTCCACACAGTCCAAATGGGGGCTGCATATCTGATCATCCAACAGGTTCGAATCTTGCTAACATCAGGCCCCCGCCACCGTTTGCCATCATAGGCGCTTGTTGCTGCATTGAGCTTGGTACTTGAAAACCCGTGTTCGCATTAGCTGCAGCAGTAGCGGCATTGGAGATGCCCGCTGCTGCTTGCAAGGCTTGTTGCTGGGCTTCGTTGGACATCTTGTAGAGCTGATCAGTCGTCATGCGGGTGAGTTGTTCAGGACTGGCCTGAAAAAGGGCACAGCATCCTCTGCGAGTTGGATAAGAGCAATGTTCTTGTCGGAAACAGCCTTCTTTCCATTCGTTTGATGCTTCCCTTCCACGTCCATTGGGTCGTCGACGTCGCTGTCGTCGAATTGAGGCAAGGTTACATCACCTACTTTCGTCGCAAGATCTGGATAATTCAGCCTTCCCATAAAACGAATAAGTACGGCGTCCCCTTGCAAGGCTTGCGCTTTCGGACGACGCTTCTTGCCCTTAGAATTCAAATTTGATGACCAACTCAGACGCTCCGGAGTTGGAGACTTGCGCACTCTTCTTGCTCGTTGACGGCATCTTATACGCACGCGGCGAAATTGTCTCGGCTCATCATCATCATCCTCGGAGTCTGCTTCTCGCTGTCTCTTGAGACACGGAAATTCGGACGGTACAGCGGTCTTTCCTGGAGGTGGAATAGGAAGCACATCTACCGCGGTCTCTGCTATCCGTTGATACCATAGCCCACATCCATTGCTGCGAGCAGTGAGCACGCGCAGTCATACTCAAAAGTGGGTGCCTTACTACTTTACTCGTGAGTCAGCCGCCGTCCCCATTTCGTAAAAACAAGCTGGACAAGAAGTGTGTGCCCTGGTAGTGTCGAAGACCATGCTCATGTTATAACGTCGCCCGGGAAGGAAGCAGTGACTGAAAGGGATGGTGCTGTCAACGTCCTTATCGAAGAGATTTGATGTTAAAGCATATTCCTTTCGTTTGATTTTGCGGTGTCCCGGACGGTGTCGAAAGCGTACTTCGAGGATAGCTTCCAAAGCCTAGATGGTTAGCTTGATATGCGATACCATGGAAATTTGATATCAACAACCTCCCAAGAGTCAATGCACTCCAAATGGAACGGCAAGATTCTGCCAAGTGCATCTTCAAGCATGACGGGCTCCTGTGTCCAAGTACGGTCTAATTGGACCGGAATGCGGGCTTGAAGAGATATAAGTGCATTATAAATCAAGGAATTGATTCTCCTAAGCACAATTCGGAACATCAGATTAGAACATTGAGTATATGGATAGCAATATGTTGAGACGTACCAGATCTTGTGTATGAAAGACATCAATTCAGCTCCAAAAATCCGAAAATATTTCCTATAGCCACACATCAATGGAGTACAAATGACCTGATCCGACATCTTACGTACTCGTACAGGTCAAACCGAGATCCCAGCGCGTTTGTCGCTGACGTTGATTCTCGTATTAGAGAGTTGTTCTCCTCCAAACGGGACATCAGATCCACGAAGAACGAGGTCTGCAGTGCTGAAGAGCTTGCATGGGCTAAGTCGGATTGCTTCAGTCGCTCACGGATACCTTCATCGCTAAACGATGAAAGCTTGCTGGTCTCATCAGTTTGGGAAAGGCAGGACTTTAATAGCGTAAACCACTCACATGCCAGCTGTAGTCAAGAGCATGTTTAATGATGAGCCCAATGTTGTGATCTCTGTCCTGAACTTCGTCAAGTCATCCTTTTCCGAGACATGCCATCTGATCTTCGCAGTCGTATCCCTGAACAGGTTCCCCGTTCCCCGTCCTTGTAAGGCTCTTTGATATTTCTTTGTCTTGGACTGATAGTCCGAGATACATTTGCGGCACTGCTCTACGCAACAATTTGCATTCTCCCATAGCTCACTCAGTTCTACCGAATGCTTGTATGATCGAAGCAGCGATTCGACTTGCAGTAGCGCATGATCCAAACTCCATAGCTCGCGTATGACGGCTTGATACTCTGTTGACGAGCCACGACTCTCGTCAAGGCATCTGACCAGGTCCTTAATAAGAAGACTGACAGAAATAATGTCGCCGACGGAACCAAACGTGATGGGCATTCTTGCGGACTGTTACTTGACTCTTTTTGAGAAGCTGAAAGAAGCAGTATGATAAGGCATTCCGTTTCAATAATGCTGTCAGCCTTGGTGTAAGTCTAGCGGGGGACGCATGCAAGTTTCATGCATGCTTACGCCCACACCTGCGGTGCTGCCAGCATCGCGATCGGATCAAAAAGTCTCCGTAAAGATAGTGAGATTTTTTTCATGATCCAGAAAGGGAAAGATTAATTTGTTTTACCCCGAGGTCTTTCTCGAAAGGAGAGGATTTGGTTCAGGAAGCCTGCCCTACTTCTTAGCGAGAGGTAAGACTGGGTCTTTTGTTTCCGATAAGGTACCTTAGTTATGCTGTAGGGTCGCTTCCGAAACTAGGGCTAGGGCTCAAATTAGTGTCCAGGACATTTACGATTGCCCTCGCGCTTCAAAGTAAGATATATCGCCATCACCCTGTCTTCACATAGAAATTGTTTGGATGAAGGGTATCCTGTACAAGTCTCCTAAACCGCGCTACTTTTGACCACTCCCCCCATCTTCCACCAAGTCCTCCCATCCTGCCGTGCCGCTCTATTATTGGTGCTGTCTATCCAAATCCTTCCCGCAACCGCGGACTGTTGTAGGACGATAAATATCACGTCTACAACAGCAACATGCTAAGCCCCTTTGCACCAGAAGGATTTCAATCTATTTGGGCATCACAGCCATGGTTTCACATCCGAGCCTTCACCCAAATGCAGCAATGTCTTCATTCTTTCACACATGTATATTATATACATCTTCGTACGGCCCGTATGAGAAAATTGAACAAAAAGCCATCTCCTTTTTCTTAGATCGTTGACGGTCTATCTCCTCTACATCCCACCAATGCTATCTCAACTAGTTGGCCAGCTCCTCTTCTTTTTCGCGGCCGTCTTTCTCTTCTCGTCCACGGCTTCTGCTGATACGGCAACATGGCTGTTCCCAGCCTACGTTCCGAACGCGCCCCCGATTGCATTTGAAAGTCAGGACACTATCGATGTATCAGTAAGTGATTTTTCGGGATCTTTCCTTACTTCTCGAGACGAGAGGTTTTCAAATCTTAAAGGGTCGAACGTGTTGCCGGGGAACCATCGTCGCAGGCACTTCATTCTCTATATAGGCCTTAAAAGTCTACCCATTATCTACGTGTAAGATAACTGATCCGAAAACGTGCCAGTGGACTAGTAGCTTCGTGGCGCCCGTGCTTTCTTTATTTTGCAAGACCGGCAGCAACAGCGATATCACTCTCAGTAAGTCATCGTCCCGCACTCACTCTTTGGTTCTACAGCCCCAATACGCCCTCAATCCCCATCGTCAATGACTGACGAAGTGCGATCTAGACTTCCAGTCCCCCACGTCCGTCCTGCCAAACGGATCCTACGCACTCCCCCTCAAGTCCGTACAAAACGCCGACGCAGACTGTCACCTGAACTTGAACGAGACACAGGGGCCCCGGATGGGGACAGCCAACAGCTCCAATAGCGGCAACTTCCTCGTCAACGTGCAGTGCGTCTTCCCTTCCCTCCCATCCCCCAACCGTTTCCTCCTCAATGAGAAACTAGTCAAATTCCGAGCATGCAAGATATTGGTCGGATGATACACCAGATTTATACACATGCATGTATTCTGACTCGAAGATCCCTCCTTACAGGTCCGACCGCTCGGCCACAACATGGTCGACCTCCATCGCGACAGCGACAACCACACCCCCAGCTTCCTCATCCCCCCCTCCTCCTCCTCCTCCTTCGTCATCAACAACAACCTCCGCAGCCGCCGCGCGCCCAATCACCTCACCGTCACTGCCAAGGACATCGAGCCTCAGCAACGGAGCAAAAATCGGCATAGGCATCGGGGTCGCCATCGGCGTCCTCGCGCTCACATCTGTCCTGTTCCTATTCTGGATGCGAGCGCGAAGGAGGAGGAGACAGCAGCTGCAGCGAGCGCAAGACAAGCACCGGGATTGCGCTGTAGAGATGGATGGCAGATATGCGCTTCCGGAAATGGACGGTAGGAGCGGCAAAGGGGCAGAAGAAGGAGAAGAAGAAGACGAAAAAGAAGAGAAAGATGGGTTCCCGATTGCGAGACGGCAGACGGCGGGGGAGTTGGAAGCGGAGCCCTTATGATGAAAGGTAGGTGTGGATATGTATGTTGATGTATATAAATTTTGACCTATTTCCGTACCTAGCGAACCCACAGTCATGTTTGGGTGACCTCCCTGTAATTGCCAGTGGCTTCACTGAGACAACTAATTGTACTGATGTCCTGCTATCCGTGTACGCAAGATAGAACGGTCGAGGTTTGATAAATTTCCAAAAGGGCGTGTCCCTCTTATCCGGCAGATTTGATATCTGCCCATTGAGATTTTGAGGACTTGAAGTCTACCTAGTCTTGCTAGAGCTGTCATGCGTATGCACCCCATGGGCTCTAAGCTACTAAAGGTGGTCTCATATTGCTAGCTCTTGGATTACAAACGCGGAACCATCTTGTGCTATGGACGAACAATAGGCAACGGGTCGGACTCATTGAGTAGTCTCGGGTCAATTGATAAGGGAAGTTTGGAGTTAACTGACGATGCCGGTGTCAAGTTATCGAGTTTGGTCTCGTCCGAGGTCGAGTCAGTCATCGAAAGCGAGTTTTCAGATCTTGTTAAAGTTATTACGAACGAACTTCGCTTCTCTTGATTTACTATTGAATCAATTAAAGGATAAGAATAACTTTAATCGAGATTATTATTCTTTTCTAATTTCACTAATTCGATAAAGATAATAATATTAATTAGCTTAAATATTAGCGAGTTTATTAAATTACTAATATACTTATAAAGACTTTTTTCGTTTAGTAATTTATAGTAATATTTCGACTTAATACTCGCGTTAGAAAAAATCTTAATATTTAGAATAAATTAACATATTTAACGATATCTTTTAATCGAATCGAGTTTAATTCGCTTAACGTAATATATATTTTAATAATAATATTAAAGATTTTAAATTAAGTCGAAAAAAAGTATATAGCGTAAATTAGAATATAGAATTATTATACTCTTACTCGCTTTTATAAATCGACGAGATATATTCTTTAATTATTAGAAATATTCTTATAGATACTCTTTTTAACTTTATTTAATAAAAAATTAATAAAACGTTTTATTAGCGAGAGTCTCGAATTAAAGAGATAAAAAAATATTATTCGATAAAAGATAAGTAAATTATATGAAATTAAGTGTATCTCGAGATCGATAAGTACGGGTCGGAAAGGTCTGGAATGGTCTGGGATATGGGGTGTCGATATTATATCATGGTATGGTATGATATTAAGATTATATTATTTGGTTTTTATGGAATAATCTGAAAGACGTGCTAATATCATGGAATAATCTAAGAAATTTCTAATATATGTAGGAATATCTTATATTATATGTAGGAGTATAAGAAATATACTATATATAGAAGAAGTTATTTTATATAGAATTATGCGAACGTATTCTAATTATTATTCTAGTTATTACTTCACTCTATTATCGCTATTATTATTACTTTACTTCACTATCACGTTATTAAGCTAAGCTCGCTATTATATTTAATATCGTATTATAAAAGATCTTTATAATTATCTAAAGCTTAACGAGTTATTTTTATTATTATTAATGTATTTAATTTATTTAATTGCTAGAAGAATTACTAATACGCTAATTATAATAGTAATCTATTATTTATTCTATAATAGTAAATTTCCTTCTTCTCTCTTCGTATTATAAAAAGAATTTATAATTATTTTTTATAATTATATATTCTTAGTTATTAAAATTACACGCTTCGTATAAATAATATAAAGATTAATATCTTTAAATATATAATAAAGAAAAGCTTTCGTTAACTTATAAATAATCTTAATAATTAATCTAAAAAAATATATTCTTTTTATATATATTATCGCGATCTCTCTTATTACTCGCGAAAAGAAGAGTTTAAGAATTATTAAATTAAATTTTCTCTAATAGCGACGAATTTCACGTAAAGTAATAATTATAATTTATTAATAAAATAAAATAAATAAATTCGAGATTAGACTTACTTCTAGCTTTTTATCTACGTTTTCGAGTATTATTACTTAATAATTTTTACGCTAATCTACTTTTCTTAATTAATCTTAATAATTAAATATTTAAAGATTATGTAGAAGTAATTAATTACACTTAAGATTATCTAGCATTAGCTACGTGTATCATAATTTCTTTAATCTTTTCTTTGCTCTTACGTGCTATCGTCTACTCGCGTATTAGCTTTATATTTATCGTTAGATTATAGCTATAGATATCTTATTTGCTATTATTAATAATCTAGAGATATTATAAATCTTTCGTTATCTTAACTTTCTTATAAATATAAATTTTATATTTATAATTAAAAATCGATTATTTTCTAAAATTAAAGAGATTAAGTTAAATCTATATATAAGTCTATTAAATAATAATATTAAGATATCTTTAGTCTTAAATAGCTAATCGACTAATAATCGTTAGTCGTATTTTGCACTTCTTAACTTCTTTATTAATTACGATTAAAGATATTATAAGAAGCTTCTAAGATTCGAGTACATCGAGAGTAAATATATTAATAGGAAATTTACAAGTCTCGTATAATTAATTCTTAAGAACCATATACTTAAAGCGCGAATTATAACTTTAATAATCGATAATGCGATTAATAATAATACACTCTTTCGTAATCTAATCGAGGTTTTTTCATAGAGCGAGTTTAATAATTTACTTAATTTTAAAAAGTAAAATATAGAAGATCTTAAATATATCTTTTATATAGTATATATTATTTAATTATTCTTATAAGACCTTCTTAATTAAATTCGCGTTAGCTTAATTAACGAGGACTTTTAAAAAAGCTAATATAATTCGAAGAAATAGAACGCTATTTAAAGATAAGGAAAAGATTTATTAATAACTTTAATTAAGATATATAAATTTTAGTTATTATTCTAATTATTATTTATTAAAATAGTTATATTTACTTAGCGAGATTAAATTAGAAGAGAGTTTATCTTAATATCACTTATTAAGTGTCGGAGTTTAATAATTACTTAAGCTAATTTCGCCCTAACTTATATATTAACCTGGAATTTTCTTATCTTATCCATCACCTAATATAGGAAATAATCTATATTATGAAATATCCCTATATATATTAGAAATTTCTTAGATCATTTCATGATACCAGTAATTTCTTATTTTATATCTTTATAAGTGATCTGATATGACCCCCCTATAATACCCTTCCATGATATGATATGATACGGTATAATATGGGATATTCCATCAAATATACCAGATCTTTCCGGCCCGTATTTGCTATTTAGTATCGATTGTCTTATAAAGTATGTCACGGTATTTCTGTATGCCAAAGGCATTTCGGAAAGATCGGGGAAGGATCGGGCAAGCTAGGCCAAATTTGTATTAGTTTCCCCAGCAGATCTCCGCCACTGCGGCCCTTAGAATTCAATAACTTTTCAATCATTAATCCCAAGATCATTTCCCATAACAACATAGTAGCAACGCTTGATTTCGATGTTAACTAATTGTCGAATCGTTTAGAAGAAGTTCTTTATCAATATAGCTCACTTATCGTTACCGAATTTATTAAATAAGTAAGCTATTAGATTAGTAAGATCTTATTAGCTTCTTTATCTATCAAAAGCCCCCTATTTTTACTTCTTTTACTAATTAGCCTCACAACGCTAGCTACTTCAGCATAACGCTAACTACTTTAATAGATAGATAAGTACTCATTCTCGCATTTAACATCCAGGAGTTTATTATTATTAATTACAAATACGCTAATTTAGTATCTAACGATATCAAGGAGATTTATAAGCATCTCACGTTCAACACTCTCAGGCCTACTAGATTATTTGCTATCTCTAATCCTACTAGTTCATCACGGATAACTATATATTCCTTATTTTAAGATCGTTGACCATCAGATTAAGTCGTTGATAAACCTACTTTTCGTAAATCTATTCGACGTTTTAAGCAAGTCACTTAGTCTCTTAAAAACTTACTCTTTAATTTCTTTTCTACTAAAAATATATCTAATCGATTATTAATTAGCAATAATCCTACTAATATTAATAACGACAATTCTACTAATAATTCTACTAGTGCTGGTGATAATTCTGCTAACAATAATCGTGATTCTTTATCAGATAAATCGTTTTCTCTATCACCGCCTCTATTAGAAAGTCGTAAGGATTCCACTACTATAGATACTGTTGATTTGAGTGAAAATTCAAGCGCTTCTCGTAGGCAATCAAGTTAAACTACATCGAATATAACTATTAATTTCATAGCCCAATAACTATAAGATATAATTAATAATACTATTAACTCCGTCGTCACGAATATCATTAATAACTTACATTTATCTATTAAATCTAGAGGAGAATAAGGCCCGCTAGGAGAGTTAGGAGGACCCGGACCGATCACAGTAGAAACACCGAGTTCTAATAGCAAATGGAATGCTATTGAATTAAACTATTTCGATTCTTTTCTGAACAAGTCTTACGAAGAGAGTGAGATTGTGACTATTGGAAAGGACGTGTATTATCGTAGTGTGATTCTATTTGTTGAAAGAATTTATGATTTAATAGCTGTGAAAGGAGAAGCTGTAGTTCGTATTAATGTAAATACTTGTTTTCGTGATTCTATACTTGCTTGATATATCTTAAAGCTATCAAATCTGGAGCGGAGAGATCTTCGAGTAGAAGGTAGTGAAGTGAAAGAATGGTGTAGAGCTCTCTCTGTAAGATTCAAGGAATTATTAGGCGTGGCGCTCTCGAATCTAACTGTAGAGAAGTATATATTGGTAGATGCTCGAGCGCGCCGAGAGCCTGCTAGCTATGTGTAAGCAGTCGTTAGATATATAAAATTAGTTAATATTAATAATATTCAAAATTAGTTAACATTTGTCTATTAGAGAATTGTGTCGAAGTTACGTGTTTTTGTTAACTCACCGAATGCAGCTATTATTATTGCAAGCTTTATTCAAATGCTTGACATAAAGAAAGTAGCCTGATTTGAGCTACATATTAGACAGTATTAATATTTCGTTTAAAGGTCTTAGCAATAGTAGCAAAATCAATAGAATTAGCGTGGGAATACCTATCGAAATGCACTAGAGAATACATTTCAGTAAGGCCTTTTAAATTCAGCTTTCTCAACTCGTTAAGATTAGCAGAATTAATTTAATCTTTTCCAGTCATTTGGATAGCAGCAGTAGTACGAGATCTTAAAGCCGTACCGCCAATAGTAATTATTTCGATCTTTTAACTCCTTTGATCAGAATACTTACCGCCCTTAGCAGTACGGCTATCAATCAAATCCTCGCTACGATTCACGGCCATAGCAAAGCACGAATTAAAGGCCTTTCGTACAAGCTAAAGGATAGCAAAATACGTCAGGTTTAACGAATCGACTATTATAAACGAATTAATTCGATCAAGTAGATCGAAAATTCGAAAGCCCAAACAATTCCGAAAATCGTCAATAATTTCAGCAGAATTTCAGATCTAAGGCTACTGCTTATCAAGTAGAAGCGACTAAAAATGAGCAAGCGAATCCTGGCCAAGCGGAAGAAAATACGCTTTAACAGAATACTAAAATTAACGACTATTAGGAGCAGTCGAATCATGATTTTGATAAGTTAAATAATCAATATTATAATAATTCTTTTGCTAAATATGTGGGCATTCAAATATACTATAGAAATTGTAATTTACCTTTCTCTTTTAAGTCGAAATTATATAAGCATTTGCGAGGCGAATGTTATTCTAAACCACTATCTAAATCGCTAGCAAATACATAAACGAATATCGATGCTTTTGTTATGAAAATTATTTAATCAGACTCCAAGAATAAAGCTAAATTAGACACTGGTTTTAACTTTCGTGACTGGAATTACGCTTATATTCCATTACGATTTATGTTAAATGCAGCTAAGGATAAGAAAGAATATACTAATTTAGGGACTAATATAATATTAATCGATAAGTAATGGCTTTTGTCTCTGCTGCCTGAGGTGAAAATTAGAAAGATATTATCTTCTCTGCGTGTTAAAGGGCTTAATTCTATAATGCATAACATCGATGAATATATACTTGTTTCAATATATCTCCCAGGTCTCAAAAGGAATAATAGCACGGCCCTTACCTATATTGTAAGAGAAATTTATTTAATTAATGATTTGAAGGCAAATCTTCTAATAAGAAATAATATTATAAAATCGAAGAAAATTATCCTTAATGTAAGTAAAAACGAAGCACGTATTAGCAGTTATGATATTATTATTAAGATTACAACTCACAATACCGATCAATATATAAAACGACCAATCCGAGCATAGAAAACACTTATAATCGCCTCACGAGCTTAGCAAATCCTGTCTATAATTACGCCTAAGAATCTATCTAATAGGGACTTTATCTTCGAACCTGCAAAGTAGCATAATTTAATTATATATACTTATATGATTAATATCAATATTGCTGATGTGATTATCAAAAATAAGACTAATTATGCTATGTAAATTCCTAAGAAATTGCACTTAAGAATACTATAAGAAGTCGACTACGAGAACGTTTTCTTTGCTAAATCTTCCTCGAATTAAGTAAAGAAAGTAGTCACTTTCGCCGCTATCACAACAATAAGTTTAGCTAATAATTTCTCGTCTTTGATTAATTATATTTCAACTAATGTCTCTGCATAAACGGAATTAAAGCTTTCTAATAATATAATAATCTATAGAAATAAGCTAAAGAAGTAGCAATTGACTAACTTAATTAATAAGTTTCCGTCTCTATGAAAGAATAAAGACTTTACCAAAGTCCCATAGAATAAATAAATAAAGCTTTCTCTCCGATATAACTAGTAGTTAAGACTATCTAGCAAGAGAGCGAAAGTCTATTCTCTTGGTTTGACAGATAAGGTAATTATTAATAAAATCTTTAATGCTCTATAACAGCAAGGTCATTTGAAGTATATAAAGCAGTTAACTTCGTTTAGCTATCCCGTCTTCGTTATTTAAAAAACCCTACCTAATAATAAAAGAAAAGACAGGACTGTAATTAACATTCGAGGCCTAAATAATCTTATTGTATCAGACGTCTATCCCGTACCTCTTTAATTAGATATCATCTCGAAGCTACTCGATTACACCCATCTAACTATACTAGATGTAGTTTCTTTCTTCTATCAATGACTAATACATCCCGAATTTCGATATATGCTTACAGTAGTCACACACCGAGGGCAGGAAACATTTAATGTTTCAATCATGAAATATATGAATTCAATTGCCTACGTACAAAGAAGGATTAATTATATTCTAAGAGCTCTTAAGAACTTCGCATAAGCCTACATTAATAATATTATCGTTGATTTTAAAAGTTTCTCTAAGTATATCTATTACTTAAAAAAGCTTTTTCAACTTCTAATTGAATATAATATTTTAATCACCTCTAAAAAGATCTTTCTAAGATACCTAAATATTAATCTACTTAATCGATATATTAATTTTTTGAGAATAACTACTGTAGATAATAAACTCAAAGCGATTGCCAAGCTGAATTACCCCGTAACTCTTGAAGATCTAGAGCATTATCTCGGTCTGATAGGCTATCTTCGCAGCTTAGTTTATTACTATACATAGCTTGTAGCATCTTTGTAGAATCTCAAGACAAGGCTTTTGAGAGAAGCTCCGTCAAAAGGTAATTCCCGTTATACATATTCTTCTCGCTTTAAACTACCCTTATTAAGTAAGGCGAAGAAGGCCAGCTTTGATAGCCTACAAGTAGCATTATCTTAATTCTCTGTGCTTGTTTATCACGATCTTAATAGACCAATTTGAGTGGATTTGAATACTTTAAAAGAGTTTGATTTCGGAGTATAAGTCTTTCATATTAACGGAGAAGTCAATTCGAATAAGTGGCCTTCTCGCACTATAATTCAAACGATTATATTTCTTTCTCGAGGCCTAACTCAAGCTAAGAAGAACTACTAACCAATAGAGCTAGAAGTAGCAGGCTTCGTCTGAGTGCTTAAGAAAATAAGGCACCTAATAGACTCTTCGAAGCATACTACTATTATTCAAATAGATTATTCTATTATTCTAAATATTATAAAATAATTATTTATTACTTCAACGAATTTCATTATAAGAATAAACGTTCGTTTTATTAGAGCTTCTCAATTTCTTAGACAATTTCGTCTTAATATTCGATATAAGCCTAAAAAAGAGTATATCGTCCCCGATGCACTTTCAAGGCTTGCAAGTGCTAATAGCACACCGCTTTCTAATAAGTATAATAAGCTAGATGCTCTCTTTATCACTGCACTTATAAAGATAAGTTCTACTTTCCTTGAAGATCTCGAAGACGACTATAAGACAGATCTATTCTACGTCAGAATCTCTGCTTTAATAGCTAAGAATAAGAATATTAGCGAGATCGTTGGTCTTTCTTTCGTTCGTGGCAGACACATAGACACTACACAGGAATATTAAAATCTTTTCTTCTATGTTAGCAAGCTTACCGATATATAGCGACTTTATATACCTTAAAGCATAATTAAAACCGTTCTTGAAATAGCTTATGAGAATAATTATTTAGGATTTGAGAGATCTTATAAGAGAATTTCGAATATATAATATATTTATGAATTAATTAAGCATCTCCGGCAGTATATTAGATTCTACCCTTAATATCTTATTCTCCAAACACGTCGACATCGCTCTTATAACTCTCTACAGTTAATCGAGTCTTCGTTAGTGTCATTTTATACACTTACTCTAAATTTCATTTTAACACTCTCAAAATTAGTCGAGAAGTTCGATATTATTCTTTCTATGACAGATAAGTTTATAAAAAAGATAACTTTCGTGCCTAGGAAAAAGGACTATTCTATCGCTCAATAAGCTACTGCATTGCTTAATAGGCTTAATATTATGAACTGGGGAATCTTAAGGATTTTACTCACGAATCGTAATAGAAAGTTCCTCTTTAAGCTTTGATCGAAGCTCTTTAAGAAGCTCGAAGTGAAGTTGCTTTATTCGACTATCTATTACTTTTAGACGAATAAAAGTAGCGAAAGAACTAATTAAACAGCGGAGATAGCACTACGATTCTATCTATATATTATGCAGAATCCCGCTCTCTGGCCGTCAGTCCTTCCGCGAATATAAGCTCTACTTAATAACTCGATCTTAACTACAATTAATAACAAAACTCCCAACGAATTAGCTTATAAATTTTAACCCAATAGGCCACTTGATCTGCTCAGAGAAGCATCTCTATCACAGTCTATTATTGCCCGCATTCAAGCAGCTAATGTTATTTCATTTGCTCAGACAAATCAAAAACATCACTATAATAGAAAGCATCAACTAATGTTTCTCAAGTAGGGAGATTGGGCTTATTTACGACTGCACAAAGACTATTCCATCCCTATCATCACTGCTACTGCTATCATTATTAAGCTATCTCAGTAATATATCGATCTCTTCGAAATACTATAGAAAGTCGGCAAATAGGCCTACAAATTAGCTATCTTAGAGTATTGGAATGTACATTTAATTTTTAGCATTGCTCAACTAGAGCCTGCCCCTGCTTCTGGCTTTGACCCGTATGGCCGTCCTATCCCTGATCAGCCAGATAGTGTGTATGTAAAAGGGGATACTAATAAGTACAAGTCCTGGGAAGTAGAGCGAATCCTCAATAAGCGAGTCATCCGAAAAGATAGAGACTTTGTCACGCAGTATTTCATTAGATGATTAGGATACGGACCTGAATATGATTAATGGTATAACGTTAAAGATCTCACGAACTCTGATGACTTAGTACGACAGTATAAGGATGCAATAGCTGCTGCTAATATCATCTAACACATCTACTCACCTCACCGCTGCATTTAAACGACTCAGTACATCATATCTACTTATCTTATCGCTGCATTCAAACGACTCAACGAGTATTGTTAACCGGGAATTATTCTCCTCTACTCGATAGCGTTTGTGTGGTTATTAAAGGGAGATATCAATCAATGATTGTTGTTGTTGTGGCATTCTAACTACTCCTACACTATATGCTTTATTTAACCTTACTGTCATTAGTTTTCTAGCAAGTTTGCCGTTAATACGAATTCGCTAACAATTAACAAAGCAGCGATATCTAAGCAAGCGAGGTCGCTTGTTTTTTCTTATTGTTATGAAATGTTGTCACGGTATTTCTGTATATCAAAGGCATTTCGGAAAGATCGGGGAAGGATCGGGCAAGCTAGGCCAAATTTGTATTAGTTTCCCCAGCAGATCTCCGCCACTGCGGCCCTTAGAATTCAACAACTTTTCAATCATCAATCTCAAGATCATTTCCCATAACAAAGTACTTTAGATTATTATAATCGATTAGAACTTTAATAAGATAAAAACTTTTCTTTAGATAATAGCGTTAATACTTAAACGTCTTTATAATCGTAAGAAGCTCTTAATTATATATTTTATAGTTATACTTCGCGTCGATTATCTTTCTCGAATAAAAAGCGATGAGATATTGTTAATTATTTATATATAATTAAGTTAATATATATATTAGATCGAATAAAGAAGTATTAATCTCGATTCGAATTAATAGCTAAGAATTATAATGTAAGAATAATAATAAATAAATCTTCGATAGAAGTTTATAAATTCTAAAAAGACTTATACGTTATAATAATATCTTAATTTCGATTACTCTTGAATTATAATTATTCTACGTTTATTCATCGCGACGTCGGAAGTAAATATTACGAAATTAAGAAATTTCACTTTAGTGACGAAGAATTCGTATTTCTTTAGATTTATATAAAGATCGTATCGCCGAAGTCGATTTAGTATTTATTTTACGTGATTTAAATATTTATCTTTCGAATTAAAATAGATAAGAATATTATTTAGATATATTACGTAGAAACGATTTATTAGTCTTATTAAAGTCTTATTAATATAAGCTTAAAAAATTACTAGGGCGTTTATTAATTCGAATAATATTATTATATATTTAAAATAATTATAACGAGTACGAAATATCGTTTTCTACTCGTTATTCTTGCGAATTCGTATTCGATAATAAGCGTTCTTTAAATCGAATTTCGTGTATCGCTTAACATCGTTTAAACGATTAAGCGTCTCGCTAATTAAGAATAACGAATAACGATTTTTAACGATTATCTTGTTTAGTCTATAATAGTCGATATATAAACGTAATTCTTTATTCTTCTTTGAAATAAATAAGATAAGAACTTCTATTAAGCTCGTAGAATATTTAATTTAATTCTTTGCTAAAGCTTTATCGAGATAGATTCTTAATATTGTAAGCTCGACGTTAAATAAATTATATAGCGAGTTAAACGAAGGCTTCGCTATCGTTTTAATAACGTGATTACGATTCTTATATAACGAGAATTATTCTATCTCTTTCGATAAGAATATATCTTCGTATTCTTTTAGTTTATCGAGAAGCTTCTAAGTAGTCTCCGCGTTATTTATTCGAATACTCTATACTTTCGCTACGTTATAGATATATCTCTTCTGCGTTAGAATATTTATTATAATTAAAATATAAAGGGTCTTATAATTATTTAGAGTATTAGTAAATTATTAGGATTTTAGAATCTTAAGTGACTTCTTTTTAACTTCGAAACGTTAAGTTTAATCGACTATATCTATTTTAATACTTTTATTAATTAAAGTAGAAAGATCGAGTATTATTGGAAATCTCTCTTTGTTAATAATATAGAATATATGTTCGCAATACTTAATACGATCTTAATTATTCCGTAATCGATATATTATTAAATAGATATCGTAATAATATATTAACTTGCTATTTATTCAAATCGGCTTTAATAAAGAGTTATTAATCTTAGTTAAATTGTACTTAAGTGTAAAGCGCTATTTAAGTATATTTATCTTGATATTAATATTAAAATAAAATTTGTCGGAAATTAATAACTCGTCTCGATTTTTTAGAAGTATCATACTCTTATAAATTAATAATGAAATCGATATTACTTCTATTTTTACCTTCGTCGCTACGAAGCCTTTAATAAGAATTTATCTACGATAATTTCATCGCGTATAGCTTATACTTATTAATAGATTCGACTAGAATTTTATTAAAATCACTTATCTTTTATTTCTTCGGTTTGGTGTAAGTATTAATATAATAATTATACTTCTTATAATTATAATATTAAATCTTGCTAAGATTCTTCGACTTATCGCTCTTAGACTTATTATCTTTAAGTCATTTACTATTCGAATAAGATTTATTCTATCTTTATAATAACTGCGTTTCGTTATTATTTTTATATTAAGAATTCTAATTTCCTCGATTTTGATTTCCTTAAAAGATAGAAGCACTTTTAACTTCCTACCCTTTAGAAGAAAAATTTTATTTTCTCGTATTATTTTTTAAGCGTATCGTAAGCGTTAATAGCTTATCTCGCTTTATTAATATTATCTAAATATTAACTAATTTATAACGAAGTTCTAGACGAAGCTTCGTAAATAAGTAATATACTTATTAGTTTTCGATATAGGGATTTATTTGCGTCTTTAGAGACCGAAGATAGTTATTAAATTAACGCACTATTTGATTTTATAATTTTTATCTCTATTGGGTATCGATATATTATTAAATAACGTCGAGATCGCGGTTTATCGGGTTCTTAATTTAATTTAATAGAAAATCGATAAACTTTTATTAAGTATAAATATAATAACGATCTAAATACTTATCTTTCTTATTAACTTAGAGCTCTTTTTAATTATCGTTAAAGAATTAATATACTTAAAGAATTTTATTCTTTTCGATAAAGAAATTTTCCGACGTAAGACGAAATATCTCGTTTGCCTTTCGTACGAAGTCACGATATTCTCTAATCGACTTATTATAATAAATTAATAACTTTTTTAATCTAATTAATTTGCGAGGTCGTAAAATAATATTATTAAATTCGAGATTAATATTAGCGATTCGTTTCGTATCTCGAGTTATAGATTACGGGTCGGAAAGGTGTGGTATATTTGATGGTATGGGACTAGTTTTTCGAATACCATACCGAATGGTATAAGATATCCCATACTCCCATTGGGTTTTTAATAAATATATTACGTAATATTTTTTTATATTCTAAAAATACGTA